>OMLB01025030.1:7270-17810 GCA_900302555.1 Myripristis jacobus
CAATCTGAGGTCAGAAGTCAGAATTAATGTGATCTTATAATGGAAGTACACAAGATCATTGAATCAAAATAAAATGTGATGGCTCCCGTGCCGTTCAGATGGGAAGAGCATGCTTAGATGTATTTTTTACAACTTTTTTAGAGTCAACATTGACGTTTTGTACTTTGAATCTTTTTAATTTTGATCGTACATAACTGTTGGAGCCAATTTGGCCGTCACACCAACTTGAAGATGTGGGAGACACCCTCACTGCGCATTGCATAAGAAGCTCAATACTGTCTTCTGTGCAGCAGAGAGAGAAATAAAGAGGAAAATCGCGCTAAAAACACAACATGACAAGTGGAATAGGCTTAAAAAACTGGAGATTTAGCCCAGCTCGACTGACAGACTGGAGGTCATTAGCTTATGTGGATGATATTAAGCTAATGTTCACAAACATGAAATAAGATGTGACAGGGTGTGATCTAGCACACACACAGACATCATGCGGCTTCTCATCTCCCCAGTAAGGCAGAAAAAGTCACTTGGCAACTGGTGGGTCCAACGCTACATTAATTCAGGCTCATCTACACGCACACACACACTCATGGTGTTGAATGGTGTGTCAGTTGTCAAGCTGCTCCAGCTTTACTAATGAACTAGAGGTGGACAGAGAGCACTTCTGCGTCATCACCTCTGCACTTCACTCTTGTCCCTGTCCTCCATCCTCCATTCATCTCACCGCTGCTCCTCTCGTCCTCACCTCAAATCCCTTATCTTCTGTCCTCTGCCAATTTGTTTGTCTACAATTTCACTTTTGCCCCTCTCCTCCTAACCTCTTCCCTCTCTCATTTCATATCCCTCTCCCTCTTCCCCATTTCCTCCACCTCCTCTCTCCATCTGCTTTGATCATTTCCTCTCTCCCATTCATCTCCCCTCTATTTCTCTCTATGTTTCTTTGTTTTCCTTCTTCTTTTGTGTTTCTGTCCTGGTTTCTCTTAGCCTTCGCCCATTCCTCTTTATCAGTCTGCTCCCGTTCTCTCCTCTCTTCCATTCATCTCGCATATATTCCTTTCCACTTTCCTCTCATCTCCTCCTCCTTCTCCACATGCCGACAGACTAGGGTAGATAAAGTGGAAACCAAACCTGTTTTGACTAGTGAGGGCATCAGTATTTACAACCGATGTGTCTGTGTACCTGCTGATCAGTACCACCCTTGTTCAGGGATGCGGCGCATGGCGTCAAAGTTAATTTATTGCCCTACACATTCCCGATATTAAGACTGTTTAACACTGCTACTTAGCATTCTGATTGCATACGTCTCCCTGCTGTAAGCCTAATGTACCTCCTGCACATTCACTCAACGCCCACACACACACACACACACTCGTACACATGCACCCATAGACAAGTATATGCAATCACAAAACACTCATGCACATAAATAAATGTATTTTTGCTCTCTCTTGCTTGCTCTCTCTTGTTGGCTCTCTCTCTCTGACTTACACTCTCTCACACACACAGGACACCGAAGGTACAGGTTTATAGCGCAGTGATGGATAGTTTTCATCTCTTACCAAGCCTGTTGGCATTCGAACTCAGTTTCCTTCCCTTTAAAAATGCTGCTCTCCTCTAATTTACAATACTTGACATGGTACATGAATCCACACACAAACACATTTTTGCTTTCTCAAAGGGACAATAACACATCACATAATCCTGATTTGAATGATTTTCACACGTTATGCAGTAGTTCACGCATAACATGCTAGAGTGGCTGAATATTATTCTCTCTTTCAGTTTCTCTCCCTCCTCTCAAAAGTACAATATCCAGTCATTTCCAGTCTACAAGTGCAGCAGTAATCATAGTGCAATTTAAAAGTCATTAAGCCGCCATCCCCCTGTTGAAGTCATAAGAGAGTGACACAACCAAGCAGAAAAACAAACAAACAAACACGTGCACAGGTTTACTGATGGACATAGAGATTACAAAAAAAAAAAAAAAGAATAATCCAACAATTTCAATAAAACAGCTGGCTATGCTCAGAAGCTGCTTTGTTCCTCATGGATTCACTTCAACAAAAGGAAAAAATACCGCGTGCTTACAGTTAGTAGGTAGTAAAACTGCAGGTAATTGCAAGGTGCTCTTGAAGTCAAAAAGATGATCAGCTAGAGAACAGGAGCCCCTGGGCTTACTTAAGGCGCACTCACATCGAGCCGAGGATGGACGGAGGACTCCTCTTTCCAGCCACGTGCCCAAGAAGACCCAGCACGGGTCGAAACTGGTCGGCGTTCTCCTTACCTTCTTCGGTTGTGCGATTTTAACTTTGATATGCCCTAACCAATAAAGGCATTTTAACTTAGATTCCTGGCTCGGTGTGAGTGTGCCTGAAGTAAGCCCAGGGGCTCCTCTCGTCTAGCTCCCCATGGATTCACTTCACCTGACAAGATCTCCATTATGAAGCCTCCTCAATAGCATCAACAGAACTACAGCAGTAGCCATTACTAAGCAAGGGGGATGGAGACAGATACAAAGCTGGAGATGGAGTTTGAGGATGATGATGAGATTGAGAATGAGATTAGGTGAGATTGAGGAGAGAATTAAATGAGATGAGACTGAGGATAAAATGAGATGAGACCGAGGATGAGATTGAGCATGAGGATGAGATGAGCTCTACAAGACTGAGGATGAGATGAGGTTAAGCTTGAGGATGAGATTAAGATCGAGATGACATGACTTTGGCAACTGGAGTTGAAATGAGATGTGATTGAAGATGAGATTGCAGATAAAATCATGTATTCCTAACCAGAGCACTGAATGATTATTAGGATGGTGTGTGACACAAGCTGCCAAAAGGTTAGTGCAGTCAAATGTGTATATATGAGACATGGTTTGCTTGTACATTTGTGTAGTTTCTGTGCTGTAGGCAGGTGGTGGAGTTAGGGGCTGGTGTGTACATTTTTGTCCCAGTCCATCGCTGTCTAGTGCCATCGACATTTCTTAGAGTGAAAGCTTGTGTTTGTGATCCTCTCTATGGTAACATATTCTATATTAACACTAAAAGCTTGGTGGGCATGTTTTGTGCCTCATGGAATAGCAAACTGATGAGTAGTAAAAATGGCCAGAGCGTCCCATGGGCCACTGCAGCTACTTCAGCCACTACAGTCAACACTTACACTGGCAGATGATGACTCTTGACAAACTCTTCCAGTGGCATTCAGCCCTCCTTCTGCTCATGGCCTATCCCTGATATGCATATTCAAATGTGTTCTGCTTTGTTTCACAGTATAATTTTGCAGCTGGGAGGCTGTCAATCGACATTTGTAGTTGGATTTCTACCACTGAGATTTTGGGGGGTGGATTATGCTACATTGTGCTTTACTTTTGTGTGTGTGTGTGTGTTTGTTTATTGTTTTTACAATGCATATTTTTATGAAGTTTGTTATGGTAATGGTTTATAGTTCTCTTGATAGATACAATTAACAAAGCTGCATAGTTTGTTGCTATGTAATTGATTTCTCAAGTCATGAAGCCAGTTTAAAAAAATGAAAAATTATGGAAATTAGAAACACTATCATCCATACACATGCCATCCATGCAGAACATAGTGGATTAGTGGAATGAGCCTTTAGAAACTATCATACACAGTCAAAGTGTTGCACATCACCCTTGACACAAAAGTAAGGATAATTTCTGTTTGGGGGTTGCATTGTGACAGCTGGCCTGTGGATGAGTTCTTGCAATGCATTTCAACTACATATGATTCATAACACTGGTTCCCAGTAAACTGACTGGTAATAACATTACAGTAATAATTCAAAATCACACCATCTAGATAGATGGTGAAAGAAAACAAGAGAGGGATGGGGGTGAAATGCTATATTAAGTGTCATATCGGCACATACTGCTGTCGATGTGAAGTTCCCCTGAAGCCTGTAGGGTACTGTAGGTGTACATATGTGTGTATGTGTGTGTGTGAGTGTGTGTGTGTGTTCCAGTTATTAATCTGCAGGATAGTAAATCTTATTTGTGGCAGATGCTAAAATTAACCAGGCAAAACCAAGATGAGAGCAAAATTACATGACAAATGTAAATTTGATTTATGGTAATTACTCTGCAATCAGGCAGCTTGAACTGCAATGTGCATGCAGACTCACACTAATTCACCTGCCAACAAACTCATACATACAAATGGAGCTGTCGTAAAAATAGAGTGTATGAACAGAGATTTATGCACCATTCAAACAGATAAGGTCATATTACAAGACGCAGTGCTGCATGCCAGTGAATGTGTGAACACTCATGCACATGCACACATGCATACATATATTTGCGTAACTATAACCTCTATCATGATGGAGCTAAAATCATAAATCAGTGCACATAACTGCCTTTAGGCTTTCTGTGGTGAAAGAAGAATATACTGGAACTCACGTGATATTAATTTACACACACAATAAAATGACATACATTCACACACATAGGAATACATATGTGTGTATACATGTTTTCTGTGATGAGATATCCATGGGATACCTTCTACTGGAATAAATGTGACAACTTGACAAATGTATCAAAATGACTTATAAAATTGAAACTTTGCAAAGGAGAGGAGGTAACTACTCTGCACTCACTGCAGTATCTTTTAATAAATCACCAACATTTTGCCAGGCATGCTGGCTTCTTGACACACACCATGGAGAAGCCAGCTTGCCTGGCGAAACTTCAGCTGCACAAACACATGCCCTCACAAATGATTTGAAACACTATCCACATACACACATGCAAGATAAATATACTGTGCCAAGAGGCCCATATAGCAATGCGGTTTAATCACAGAGTTCATTTCATTTCCTCTCCTCTATCCTTTATCACTGACTTGCTTCTTATTCATCTTCATAAGAAAGCAGGGGAAGAGGAGCCAGCCCCTAATAGCACACTGATTTACATGATGAGTGTTTAGCCCCATAGATAAACTCATGAGGAAGGGAACAGGAGAAAATACAAATATGCAGATACCTTCTTTCTCACAAACACACACACACACACACACACACAGCACAGTGTTAATTTGCTCCCATATTAAGTCTAAGAATCATGAGCAGAAGCATATACACACATACACACACACCCACGCACAAAAGCACACATAAAGAGAACAAACAAGGCTGGCCCTGCTGTAAACAGATGAGTTAGCACTAGTGCAGTCCTTTGCTTGTTTAGCCGTGTAACTCAATTTGAAATGCTAACACTGCCATAGGCTCAGGGGCATGCAACACTGGGCTAGCATCGTCAGCCCACTTCCTGGTAATTTAACTCCACTGTTTCAGCACACAAAACTTGTGCACTGGCCCCATATTTTACACACAGTGAATAAAATTAATTGGGAATTTTGGGGCAGAAATAATTTGCGTGCGGGACCTATTTGAATTGCAGATGAAGAGGAGGAGTAGAGGAGGTTGTAATGTAGAGCAGCATTTTTAAATGTGTTTGTGTGTGTGTGTGTGTGTGTGTGTGTTGTTTCTCTCTGCCAAACTGGGCTGTGTGCATGTGCTGTAGCGCTTACATTAAAGATAATGACTTTTACCACCATCATTAGAATCCATCATCAATGGAGATGTATATGTGGGGGTGGAGGGACGGGTGGTAATAACAAAGATGAGGAAAAACAAGAGAAGGATAAAGAATCGAATAATTAAATTGCTCATGGATGAAAATACAAACATTAAAAATAAGTTGAAATAGGCAGACTTAACTTTGGCAAAAAGCTGATTACATGCAAGTACATTTTTGTTGTTATCATCCGTAGTCATTCTGGAAGGTATATGGAGTTATATTCCAGAATTGGGACGGAGAAAAATAGAGGATGTCGAAAAATTTTCCCCTCCAGTGATCAAGGTGTGAAGCCAGGTGAAATGTCACTACAATAACATCCCAATTTTAAAATATCCATTTTCCACATACCTGGTAATGTTAAGGCCAAGTAATTTTGTCTTTTCAGATTAAGTTTGACCCCAAAACTGAGCATGAATTGGGAGAATGAGGCTTCACGTTGTTGCCTTCTATGATGCAAGAGTTATGAATCACCCCTCAGCGCTTAACTCGGTTGGAGGCTTCATATGCATCTCCTAAAATGGAGCAGAGTGATTCGACAGCATGGCTAAATAAATACATCCCAGGGAGGGGGGAAAAAAATCTTGATGACTGTTCACTGTGTACACCTGCAACCAAAATCCATCAGTGATTTGCAACATGTCTCAGACCTGAGATATGTCAAATTAAAACATTTTTCCTGTGGCAGAAGTTTGAATTTTGATGGTTTCAGGCAACTGAAACTACCCAGAAAAAATAGTTTAAATTGTAAGTGAGGCCCGAGAGTAACAGATAGGCGTGAAAATAGCAATATGATAAACCCAGAGGATGGCACAGGAACTGAGTGGATACAAGGCGGCCAGATACTCTGAAGTATCAAGGTCAAAATAACATATTTGGATGGGCATGAATGGAAATCTGTTTCCTTGACCCCGACTCCTGTGGCATATTGTGACATTTCTTGTTGTAAACAGGAAAAAAAGGAAAGTGAACAAGTCTCAAATAGCAGTTTGATCGCTCCTTCCCTGCAATCACATAGCTGATAAAATGTTTTTCAATCACTTCCTCTCATCCAAACTTTTCAACCAATTATATTCCAAGCCCTTTCTGGAGGAACTGATGATTAGAGGAATTTAGATGAGACTGAGTAAAACACTTTAGTGGGACAGACAGTTCCACATTCATGTTTGTTGGCTTTTGGAGGATAACAGGTGGTGCTCACAGCGAGGACTCCAATTAGAATCAAAATCAACCTGCCTAGTTGTAATTGCTTTTCCTCCCCCACATTGTTTGTGCATGTGTGTGTGTGAGTGAGTGTGTGCGTGTAATTGGGGCTAAATTTAACAATAGTTAAACCTCAAAGACTCCGTTGGTTATTCTACGTCTTCCAGTGTTCACCCAGTTTGTAATAATTCCAGGCAAAAGGTTAAATACTGCATATAACCCTGTTTGTGCAAGTGTTTGTCACAGGGTAGCTTGTTTTATTCCTCCTGTGGATATCAAAGTACTTTGTGTTGCCGCAGAGATTAGACCAAGCGCCCAGACCCATCAGTAACCGTGACTCCTATTGCTCACAAACACGCACACACACATGGTGATGGAGTGAGCGGAACAGACCTGATGCTTTCACTCACCGGTGAATGGCTTCACTGATGGACTGAGGCTATTTACACACACACACAGACACACAGACACACACACACACACACACACACACACTCACTTACTCAGCTGGTGATGGAGTGAGGCCATTCCCTCTCCTCACCTCATGCCCAGTGGCTGGCTGGCAGCCCAGTGCAGACTTGCCAATTGGCCCTTCCACCGACTCAAGCCACACAAACTTTTCTGTTGAGCTCAGTACAGTACACTAACACACACCCACATGTATACAGACACACACACACACACACACATACACACTTTTTCTCTCTCTCTCGCTCTCCGTCACACACACACAGTCTCACAAAGTCAGTATTGATTCTCCCTGTGAAATCCTAGTGGGCACTTTCCCCTCCAGTTCCCATTTTTTCAGGTGTTTAAAAAGTTAGTTATCCATTCCTTTGTCATTTGACTTACCCTTGGGCTTGCTGAGCCACTTAAACCTTGGTGATTTTCTCCCCAGCATCTACCGTTTTCATTTTCCCTCTGAAACAATTACATCGCAGATTAATATTACATCATTCTTTTGGATCGCTTACGTTTTTTTTTTATAGCCTTCTAGTTACCACTGTTGGACTTATGCTCTAATCGAGGCTATAATTACAGAAAAGTATCTTTCCTCTTTCTTTAATTTAGATTTTCAGTCACTTAGCTAACGCTGACAGCAACTTATAATAAAGAGCAACAGATGAATACGACCTGACCAGTGTTACAAGCAAAAGAGAGCTAACACTGCAGCCTGAGACACCTGAAATAATTTAATGTAACAAAGAGCAGACAGTTTTTACATGCATATACTCACTCTCTATCAGTGCAGCAGATTCAGGTGGTTAACAGTTATATAGTGTTGAGATTAGAGTAAGAGTCCCTCGGAGAGAAAGCTATAATTATAAGTGGTGTTAATAATACTTGTAGCACTTTCTCAGTATTTCACATGCCTCAACCAGTAAAAACACGCACGACTTTCTTTTACTTACACTCTCTCCCAGTTTTTCTCTGACTCAAATGGGATTTATTCAAATACAAATGGGCTTCATGAAAATAGAAATGTACTTATTGCCAAAACATACATACAATACAAATACAAGTTAAAAGATACAAAGGATAATCTACAGGGGAATCTGAGAATGACGTCTAAACAATATTGAAGAGTTTATTTAATGACAAATTAGATACATCGATCACAATCTAAAAATAAGATTCTCTAATGTGACATTTTGTGCAGTGGAAGAGGAAATGCAGCTCTGCCTTTCTTTCTCATAGTTGCTGACTTGACTTCAGGACAGCTTATGTTTTCTCCAATCCTCTGAAATTATGAAAAATTAGAGAAACATGAGAAACATTACTGTCAAACCACACGTCCAAATTGGCTGAACTTGTTTGTCGTTTTGAGGTGACTTTTGAGATTCCAAAAGGTCAGATTTTATATGATTTGTATGGCTCTCCCTCCATCTTTTACTGCAGCCTGTATGTGCATTGGATCTGCCCTGCCTCTGGACTGCTGTCTGAATTTGGAAGTGGTTGAACTCACATTGTGATGTGAGTCTGACCGCTTCCAAATTAGATTCTGAAGATCTGATAGTAATCTGAGCAGCAGGCGGTGCTTGCGGTCGTGTTGTCTGATGTGATATGATGACAAAAGCCACATTAAAACTATAAATATGGCCAGGAGAGTGATATCTCCTCAAAAATTGCGGTTTATGTCCAAGATTTTTTATTATGTTAGTACAAAGAGGATATTACAAAAGGGTTCATTCCAGGAGAGGACTGTACTTTTCATTGTGGTTTGGAAAAAGTTTTTTTTTACAGCAAAGTAGGATGACTCCTGTAAAATCTTGTATGTGTGTGTGTGCTTGTGTGTATGTTCAGATCCACAGTAGCAGATGTGATAGAGCTGACAGAGCTGGGATCACGGTGTTGTCCATTTTCATTTGAAAGAAGTCCTAGAAACAGGAGCAGCGCCTCCCTTTGGCTTTCTGGAGGCAGAGAAGAAGCTAGGTTCAAGACAAATTCCTTTTTAAAGTCACAATGACATAAAAAATGACTTTTTCACCTTCTGGGCTAATTTGAAATCATCATATACGCCAGTGGTTCTGAACTGGTCTTGCCTCAGGGTCCTTCTTCGTCCTTAGTTGTTGAGTCACGGGCCACACGTCGGCTAACTTATGAGCCATTCAGTTTGACCGAGCAAAATGGAAAGTGCAGTAATCCTGCTTTCATGCACTGTTAGCGCTCTGAAAGCTAAATGAAATTCACTTTATTTCTGTCAAAAAATATTTTTAAAAAATCATTACTTGGCTGTTAAAAATGTACTGTTCTTGTCCTAATATATCCACATTTAATTTTAATCATGGATTGAATTTCTTTTAAAAGGTTATATGTATTTGCATTTTTTTTTTTTTTTACATTTTTTCTATTTTTATATATTCTTTTCACATTTTGATATTTTATATAGTTGCTAAATGCTTATTACTTAAAGTCTTTCTTATTTTTGTGCTGTGACAGGTCTTTCTTTCTTTCTTTCTCTCGTTCTCTCTTTCTTTCTGTCTTTATTATTTTCATTTATTGTTCTTATTTTTTCCATTTTATTTTAAGTTTTTGCATTAGGCATTATTTTATCTGCTATGAACATATATTAGATTAGTGGATCTGTGGACTGGATTTTTCTGTTTTCTAAACATCAGGTCACTGAATGGAAACCATATAATTCAATAATTCAGAGCTCCTGCTCTTTACTATAATTAGTACTTTCCTCTGAGCTGCTGAGGGTGGAAGTCAGTCAGAGTGAATAAATTTTGTTATTTTAAACTCTTTCTTTTTACGTTTAGGGATTGTGCTGGGAAGGGTGGCTCAAAAGGAAAGAGCTGCTGGATATCTGCACTTCAAAATGTTTTTTTTCCCTTTCTTTTTTTAGGAAATGGATTCACACGACTGTGTTCCACTAAAAATCAACCTGTGATCTGCTTTTGGAGTGCGATCCACCAGTTGAAAATACACAGGATGTACAGGAATAGACTCAGTATGACCAAGCAATACAAAACCATTGTTTCCTGTATGTAACTATGTACAGTGTGTTCAGTATATTCACTGCAGTGTGACGTGTGCAGTATCATCACCTGTCCTTCCAGCCTCGGCCTCTCTCTGTACTCTGGGTGCTCTTGGCATCCTGTTTCCTCTCCTGTTGACAGGCCACCTCTTTTAGGAGGTTCCATGGTTTTCTCTGTTTCTTCTCCATTTCCAGAGGCTCTTTAGGGAACAGACTGCACTCATCAAAGGCTGCTTTCACTGCTGATTAACGAGATGCACGGA
>OMLB01025038.1:3094-17877 GCA_900302555.1 Myripristis jacobus
ATTAACCTAAAAATATATTCATCTAACATTTAAATAAAATAACTAATATATATATGATATAAAATATAGATGTCCTTATTTCATTGATTCCATTGTCCCTACATCTCTGTCCTCACAACAAATCTCCATATTTAGAGTCATACACCTGTACACACGCACACATGCATGTCTACATGTGCATGTAGTGTGTTGGCCGGCTCACACAGAAGTCTCTCTGTGCTGTTCCAGCGCAGAACGCGGCAGCGGAGCGCAGCGCAGCCCAGCCGAGTAGTGTTTATTTTATTGGATGTTTATTTCGCTCTGTAAAACATGCCACTCAGGGACCTTGTGGAGCGATGCACTCAAACCCCGTCCCTCCACTCCGCTCCCCTCTCTCTGTCTCCCTCTCTTTCCTTCTCTTTCCCAGTGTAAACAGCGTGTGTATTGGGAGTGTTTCCCTCACTAGACTGTGTAGATGTGTAATCCATCCAGTCAGACATTCTAAACAACATCTCTACATGTTTATAAATACTGCCCAACCACTCTAATGAATTTATGGTAATGCCTTATTCTACTGCTCCTGCATGCATGTTTGTGCGTGTATGTGTATGTGAGTGTGTGTGTGTGTGTGTATGTGTAGAAGGTGTGAGTGCATTTCAGATGAAGGGGGAGTTCTCTCCTGGTGGGTACAGCCGGGTTAAAAGCTTAAAACCTGTGACAGAAGTGAGCAGTGACTGATGCCTTGTAACAGTTGAATCAGCCGCAGCCCTTTACGTAGTATGCAGGCCATTAACAAACCAACTCCATTTTATTCCATTTACCTCAGTTCAACTCACAGCAGCAAGATCCCGGCTTATAATAATGAAGCACACCGCACGTGGGATATTTTTGCTGAGCGTTGTTCCAAGTTTGTTCCATTAACTTAGCCATTAGCCTCATGTGATGATGGAACTCACGTAATGAAAGTCAACATATTTCTTTCTCCGCACATTTCACAGACATCCACTTGCACAGGAAGAGTGTGCAGTCTAATATAAAGGCCATTAAATTGTTAAAGTAATACCCACATCTCCTCATTTGTAATAAAAAAAATGAATAATTAAAAAATAGAGATAACATAGAACAGAGATTCTAGTGCTGTGGTATTGTAGAGCAAACTAACATTACTGTATTTACTGGCAAGCTGATGGTGACAAAATAAGAAACATCTGTCAGAGTGGCTGTGACTGATTTTTGTTTACATTTGACAAAGTGATACATTCTGTTATGCTGCAATTTAAAAATAATACGACTGTGATCTCAGACGTCAAATTACAAATTAATTACGGTGTTTCTGTTTATGAAATCAACAGATTAGTCGCATGCCGCTTGAGTCAAGTTTCAGCTTCTGTGTTTCCTCTTTTCACGGAACCCACACTAAAAAGATCTTAATGAAAAGTATGGGAGAATAAATGCTGTTATTTGTGTAGCGCGTGCCTCGTATATTACAATGGTTCCAGAAATGATGACATGATATCTGCCATGTTCCAGTCTTGTTGAAAGCTTGTCTGCAGCCTGGGACTTAATTGGTTATCAATTCACACTGACATGATGCTATTTGTATTCCGGGAACTATTGGAAGTCATTTTAATTTTGCAGTAAGTGTCACAAGATAATTCAGGATCCTTGTGACATCAGAGAGCTCATTTTCTCCTGATATACCGGAACAACTTGATGTAAATATCAATATCATCACAGGCTGAAGACAAAACCACGCTGGAGATTGACACACTCATTCTCTCAAACATAATCTAATGTGTATGTGCAGGTCTGTGTGTGTGTGTGTGTGTGTGGGTGGGTGTGTGTGCGCACAGGAGGCACTGGTATGTAGGTATATAATACATCTCCACACAAAATATGTGCTCTCCAGCCAGTGGAGCCCACTCGGTGCTGTTCATTTGATGATGTTCTGTGTTTGTGTGTATGTCTGTGTGTGTGTGTATATGTGTCCAGTGCTCTCAGACTAAGCCATCATGAGTCCCCCCTCATCAGGATAGACAGGTGTTATTATATTGAAATGAGAGCAGTGATGGATGCATCTGTAATGTGGACCTGTCCTCTTCTGCTTGATGGAACCTGACGCTTCTCATTACAGTGACGTGTTTGAGGAAAGGAGAACAAAGTACCAACAGTTTGCCTGAAGTGCTGCTCATAAGGCATTATGAGGCATCATAAGCACATTACATAAAGACATTGACACAAAGTGACACATCACATTTTAAAATGCTTTCAAAATGCTAACAAATCCGATGTCAGTTCCGTTTAGTGCAGACAAATGGAATTTTTTGTCGCCGGGTGGACTCAGGATGTCAGGGTACTTTAACACAGAGTGGAATAATAATGATAAAAAAATAAGACACTTTATTGATAAAGTGCTTTTCAAAACAATATCACATGGCACTTACCAAACAATAAAACATTAACAAACAAAAGGCAGTAAAACAAGCAACATATTGCTCCTTTATAAATGGTATTTGAGATCATATTCCACTGAAAGATAAATCACCACCCTCTTGCCATTCTGTTCAATAGAGATAGAGATATAGAAGACAATTCCACTTTCTCCACCCCACCCCCAGCCCTCCATACATCTCCTCTCCTCCTCTCCTCACAGAGGAGGTGGTGACACTATTACAGCAAAAAAAAAAGAAAAAAGAAAAAGAAAAACCTGAGGAAAGCTGCAGGGCCTGATCAAGACTCTCCTGAAGCCCTCAATCACAAGAATGTGTTACTACAACCAAGCAATATGAAACATTTCATTGAGTACACATGCACAAGTTACCATAAGATGCTTAATTAAGGATGAGATGAACACTCATGTTATACCCACAGTTACAGTGGAGAACACCTTCTGGGGTATCACTGCTCTCTGTCAACAAGAAAAAAAATCCCTATTTGCTCCAAATGATTCAAATCTTCCCAACAAAATCAATTGATGTCAGTGGTGTTGTCCCATCCAATGTCTCTCAACCATGCACCATGGAAACCCAATATACAGGTTCGAGTTCTGACTAAAACACTACAACAGCAAACTTTTCTCCAAGGCCATATATGATCAAAAGGCAAAATGAACAGTGGCAGAAGCAGTGATGCAGAGAGAAAAAGCACCCTTGCAACCTTGAGGCTTGTAAGAAGACAGTGTCTAAGGAAAACAACCGAGAAATAAAGCAAAAAAAAAAAAAAAAAAAAAAAAAAAAAAAAACCAAGCAAAAACTAAGCATATTTGTTATACACAACAGCACATTTTATCCCAAGGACGTTTGTGATGTTTGGCCGTGGGGATGTGGACACTCCCTTTTGTGCACCTCCACAGCGCTGGAATGAGGGGGTTTGGTGAGTCTGGGCTGGGCTGTGTGTAACTCAGTAACAAACAAAACAAAACAAAACAGGACACAACTATAATTTTTACTGCGTTTGCTTATATATAACATTATCAATAGCCGATTTAGTGATTAACTCCCTCTAGCCTCCGGCCATTTGTAAAAATGTCCAATGTATATGTCTGGCAGTTATCACAAAAATAAAATAATGTCACGGATAAATTCTTGCAAGTGCAACCTAACAACCAGTGGGTGATGCAGTCAACAGGATCTTATTCTTTGTATCAGGCATCCAGGCATTCTTGACTTCTGTACCACAAACCAGATCACTGACATCATCATCCAGGAACTGGGACAACTGTGTTAGCTTCTGACAGATAAAGGGCAGTGTGCGCTGCTTTTTTCTCTACCTGCCTGACCCCTTTTTGAGTACTGGTGCAGCACATGGCTATAAGCTCTCCTTCTCCTCTGCTCACAGTGACTGAACTTCCAGCTAGACCCCCTTTCCACTGAGCAACTGAAATTTGTGGACACCACTAGAAAGGAGAGAAGTGGCCCGTGTTTACGTTTTAATGTCAGAAATTTAGAGTCAAAGCAACCTAGCACTGTGGAGATCTGCACTGCTTTCCCATCACCTGGATGTCAGCATCTCAAATGTGAGTAAAGCTGATTCATTCAAGTTTATGTGCACCACCTGTCATGGCTCTGCATTTTTGGACTTTTGTGAACTCTTGCTCTCTTGTGTTTCTCTTGGACTCTGTGGGTATGGACCTTGTTCTTTGACTTCTGTATCCCTCATATTAACCTGTTGCTTTGCCATGCTGTGTCACTCCTTAGTGTTTTCACCTGTGTCCTGTTATCCAGTTTGCTAGTCCTGCCTCCTGCGTTTTCCTAGTCAGTCAGCTCCTCTGGGCCCGTTTCCACCGAAGAAGTTCCTGGTAGTATTTGGGGGGCAGGAACCACTACAGGAACGTCCTCTCACTCGGCCCTCTCAACTGCCGTGTCTCCACTGAGAGGAAGGTTCCTGTAAAGTTACCGGGCTCTGGATGTGACGTAATCGTTGCGCGACCATTTTGGCCGGGGCATCAAAATACGAGTTGTTAGCATTAGCTAGCACGTTAGTGTTAGCTTGGTAGTGTTGGTCGTGTTGCTAGGGACACCAACGTTAGCTAACGTTAGCCAAAGCTAACGCTAGCATCCCTAAAAATGCCGGCTATTTTGTCTCTTTCTGTTGACACCACATTGCACCGTGAATATATCCAATCAGCACCAAGTAAACCCCAAGCCCCACCCAGGAGTTTTTCAGGGCCGGTACCTACTCCGAGGCAGGAACTTGTTTAGCCCCTGTAAAAGTTCCTGAACTCTGTCCTTCGGGGGTGGTTCCAGCGGTGGAGACACTCAACAACGGCCCCGGCCCCGTAAAATTACCCCAAAGTTCCTGCGGTGCAAACGGGCCTTATGTCTGTTCCCTGTGTCTCCCCTTGTTTACTCCTCCATACCTGTTTTGTATTGTTGTCTTGTTTGCTTTGCCCCTGTGTTGCTCCCTGCCACATCCTCATTGTCTTCCTTGTCATGTGTCCCTCTCCAGTCCCTCTCCAGGTGTGTGCAGTCTTCAAATCAGTTCTCTTAGTATTTAAGTCTTGCTTTCAGCTCAGTCCTTTTTCAGTCCATTTCTCTACATTCCTTGGGGTTGCAGATGGCTGGGTTGCCTGTGTTTAGCTTTTTGTGTTTCAAGCCTGCCAATAATCCGAGTTTGGAAATAAACAGTTCCCTACTTCAGTTCCTGTGCTTGCCTGTTGTTTGTGCATTTGGTTCCATCTGCCTGCACCACAGGTGACACCACCACCAGCAACTGCCTCAAACTGGATGAGAACATCTCTTGACTAAACCAGATGTACAATAATTCTTCCTGCGGCGGCTGAGGAAGCTAAATGTCTAAAAGCTCATTTCTGGCTTGATGCTACAGATCAATAACTGCAAAACTCCTTGCATCCTCCATCACAGTCAAGTTTGTCTCTGTACCTCCAATGTGTTGTCCACCCTGCGCAGTGGATCACTGGCTCCCTGTTGCCTCCATATAGGATCTTCAAGACACCGCATGAAAACAAATGGCAGACAAGATTGCCACTGACACCTCGCACCCTAGCAGCTGTCCGTATTTTAAACTTTCCTTTATGTCACCTAAACAGCTTCTTCTCATGAGCTCTCTCCCCTACTCAGCTAGCCCTGCAAAGAGTCGTCCACATGCCCTCCAGACTCTGGACTCATCTGTCACACTGACCAATAACTGACTGGAAACCTGACTATTGTTGCACATGTACTATTTCTCCCTGCTATTTATTACCAATATAAATGGCTGCTGTCTTGTACTTAATAGCTATTACATCTTTACAACCCTGAGTCACAGCAGGGTCTGCATTCTGCCACCTTAAAGCTTCAAGAGTTACGTTATATGTTCTATAACTCTCATAACTCAAGCTATTATTTTTCTCATAATAACTATATAATGGTATATCGGACCAATTCATCTCTGGATACTCACCATAAACTTTTTTTTTTTAGCTGTAACAGAGCTGGTTTTACATATATTATATGTGTGACAGAGCATTTTGCACATGCCATAAATAGACTGATAATAAGACGTAAAACCAACATTATGAGACATTTTGGAGAACACTAACAGTGAAAATATAAATCATAAAAATCTCTCGTCAGATTCACAGTGTATCAGAAGGTGTCATGAGCTGTTTTGGTGCGATGATGATGATGATGCTCTCATACCATGGGTTGGGTGAATGGCCTCGTTTGGTTACCCAGACAGTGTCCATTATATTTGCATAATGGCAGCACTCCATGTAAACACTTAAGCAACACTTCAAGTAAAGTTTTTACATAGCATTAAGGCAATCAGTCTGGCAATGCATTGTGAATGTGAGTGTGTTGCTGTTTTGCTAAGAGATCTCTGGTGAATGGCATGGAAGGACAGCTCAAGTGTGCTACAAAATAAAGTATACACTTTTATCCCGTTATCAGTGAGTGTGTATGGGTCTATTCACTTGGTTGGGTTTATGCAGTGCACGAACAAGCAGCCAGTCCCATGTGTGCTGGCTGAGTTTGTCCATGTTTGCTCCAACAATTGAGAGGGACAAAGGTGAACCAACTGATTTGTTGCAGTCTCTAAAATAATAGAGCAATTTCTTTCCTTAATGTTCATGGCCTGCTGCTGACTCAAACACACACTCACACACTCACACACACACACACATAGCAAGGTCTACTGAGAACAGGCTGTTCGCTCAAATCGTCCTCAAACAATGAAGTGCTGAACAGATCACATCAATCTCTCTCAGGAGAAATATTATTTTCCCCCACCTCCCATCTCACACCCACACATGCTGGAGAAGGTTGGGGCCCGAGTGCGTGTTTGTGTGCGCGCACGCCAGTGTTTTGCTACGTGTGTGTGCTTCGATGCGTGCATGTGTGTGACAGTGTGCAGTGAGCCAGACAGTGGAAAAAAGATACATTTTCAGCTTGTCTCAAATTTACCTTGAGTCCCCCACAAGGCTTAAACCACTGGTGAGGACAGACAGTGAGATTCCACTGCCATGACTGTCCCGCCGAGACATAAAACAACCTCTAACTGGCAACACTGCACATCAATTACACCTTTATTTGTTGGCTAGAGGAGGGGAGAGAGAGGCCTTATTTCCACAGCAGTTTAAAAACTGATTCTGTGGCTATACTTGTGGAAAGATTTATATTTTGAACATGTTTTAACAGTAGCAGTATCACATTGAATGGACTCAACACTAAGTGGGTTTTAACGTTCAGCTGTTGAATACCATTCTTATTTTCAATTTTATTACATCAGACATTCGTATTGATGATAAGAGGAAGTTTCCTCAAACCCTTCTCTTAAAACTCTCTTGTTTTCTATGTTTGACAACTTTTTTTTTTAATGCGTTCTACCTGTTTGACGCATTTAATCAGACCCTCAACAATAGATTCAACCTTCAACCAGAGTTGTATAAAACTGTTTTGATGCAGCAACTTGTAAAGAACACAATCTCTCTCTCTCTCTCTCTCTCTCTCTCTCTCTCTCTCTCTCACACACACACACACTCTCTCTTACTGTCCCCCACCCTCCCCACTAATCTCTGTATATTAGCTCTCAGGAAGGGAAAGCTCTCTTGGTGTGATCTGGCTGTTTTAATATCTGTCAGCTTCATCCTGTGCTCCATCGCTCTGCTTCCTCCCCTCTTATTTTGGCTCTGTGTTTCCTCCTGTCTTCATATTTCACTCCTTTGTTTGACTCCTCTGTCCCTGTCTCCGTTCACTCGATCAGTCCTCGTCAGTAACCGGTGGTGAACAACAGCGTGTGTGCATGTGTATGTGACAGATGATGAGGTGTACGCCATTTAGTGCATTGTCTTGGCATTCCTCCTCTCTCCCAGTGCTTTTTGTCAGAGCCCCCGAGGTTTCTAGACACTCCATATAAACACTCTGATTACAGCTAGAGCTATGGGACCTGTGTGCGTGCATGCGTGTGTGTGTGTGTGTGTGTGTGTTTGTATGCCTGGTGTTCACATTTGTTTCAGTGGTAACTGTGTAGCAACATGTCTCAGCAGCATACACTATCTATTAATTTTCATTTACTTGGAAAGGGCTGATGTAATTCTGCTTTTCTTCTATATGTGCTGAGAGGTTACATGCATTTTAAAGTTCAAGTTAAATATTTAAACACTGAAGACGAAGACAACTTTTTTCCAAGCGCTGCATAAAATACACACACAAACTAAATGCCCTTTGATATTCTTTTTTGTCTGTAAGAATCTGTATCATGATGAGCTGATGACAACTTTCTACTCAGCTCACAGACAACTATTTAATGGCATCGCGATTTATGAATAAAAACCTTCCTCAAATACTTGTTTCTATGCACACATGATGTATCATCATCATGTTATCTGGTGCTGTAGTGCTCAAAAATATGATGGATACCGTCTATTATTGCACATCTTTGCTTGTCACTATATAAATCTTTTTGCCTCACCATTAAAAACCACTGCGGAGTGCAAAAGACAGAGGCTTAGGGCAGTGGATGGAGTGATCCCTCTCTGCAAGAAAGCAAGAGAAGAGACCGTCTGTATGTAAAAGTATATTCCAAAGTTTATTCAGTGAATGCTTTAAGTGGGCAGCGAGAGATTATTTTTTTCAGGTTTTTCAAGTCCATTTTCATTTGTTTATATCATCCTTCATCACAAGCATGCCTAGAAGATGGTTATAAAGAATGAGATTCTGACATCACTGGTGCTGACAGGGACTACAATGTTGTTGAAGATAATTTGTGTCCTGTGCTTCATGATGATGTCTGCTGTTTGCCAGCAATCTAAGATTAGCCCCTACAGGGAGCTCAGGTCCCTGGGAGTCGAGCAGTGCCTCTTGCCTAAGATTGCAGACGATGGAGTCGCCAAGAACCTGGGTGTGTGGATCAGTGATGTGCTGGGGAAACAGGCTGGCTACTGGGACTATACCAAGCAAAGCAAAATAGTTTGAAACAAGGAGTGGTTGTTGCAAATGTACCTCAAAGCTTTTGACTAGCTTGGGTGAGTGGTCTGACACCTCAGGATAAATTCATCACCCTCAGCTGATGGGGAGACTCGAACCAAAGAATCTTTGTAAATATTTGGGCTAAAGCTACCAGGACCACAGGATATCTTGTGCGCTTGTCATATCCTGTGTGACTGGTGTATCATCCTCAAGCTGACAGACACATCTCTCTTAGAGACAGCTTCTCTAAAGGCAAGGCGCAGGTAGAACAAGAGGCCACAGTATTATGAATTTTGATAGCACTGGAGGTGAAATTAATTGAAGCTATTATTGTAGTTTCAGGAGCAGGATCACACTTCAACTGCACCACTTCTGACATTCCTATACATATACACTCATCGTCCACTTTATCAGGTACACCTTGCTAGTACTGGGTTGGACCCCCTTTTGCCTTCAGAGCTGCCTTAATTCTTCATGGCATAGATCCAACAAGGTGCTGGAAACAATCCTCAGAGATTGGTCCATCTTGGAGATTGGAGATTTGGTCCATATTGACATGACCGCATTGCGCAGTTGCTGCATATTTGTTGGCTGGACACCATGATCCAAATCTCCCGTTCCACCACATCCCAAATGTGCTTTGTTGGACTGAGATCTGGTGACTTTGCAGGCCACTTCAGTACAGCGAACTCATTGTCATGTTTAAGAAACCGGTTTGAGATGATTTGGGCTTTGCGACATCACGCGTTATCCTGCTGGACGTAGCCATCGGAAGATGTTTACACTGTGGTCCTAAAGGGTTGGACATGGTCAGCAACAATACTCAGGTGGGCTGTGGTGTTTCAGCGATGCCCAATTGGTACTAAGGGGCCCAAAGTGTGCCAAGAAAATATCCCCCACACCAATACACCCCCACCACCAGCCTGAACCCTTGATACACAGCAGGATAGATTCATGCTTCCAAATTGTTGATGTCAAATTTTGACCCCACCATCTGAATGTCACAGCAGAAATCAAGAGTCATCAGACCTGGAAATGTTTTTCTAATCCTCTGTTATCCAATTTTGGTGAGCTTGTGCGAACTTTACCTTCAGTTTCCTGTTCTTAGCTGACAGGAGTGGCACCTGGTGTGGCCAACTGCTGCTGCAGCCCATCTGCTTCAAGGTTCGACATCTTGCTCATTCAGAGATGCTCTTCCGCAAACCTCGGTTTTAACGACTGGTTACTTGAGTTACTGTTTCCTTTCTGTCAGCTCAAACCAGTCAGGCCATTCTCAAATGACCTCACCCAGAGAATTTCAGCTCACTGGAATTTTTTTTTATTTTTTGGACCGTTCTCTGTAAAACCTAGATGTGGTTGTTTGTGAAAATCCCAGTAGATCAGCAGTTTCTGAAACACTCAGACCAGCCCATGTGGCACCAACAACCATGCCACGTTCAAAGTCACTTAAATCACCTTTCTTCCCCATTCTGATACTTGGTTTTAACTTCAGAAGATGGTCTTGACAATGTCTATGTGCCTAAATGCATTGAGTTGCTGCCATGTGATTGGCTGACCCATCTATGGCTGATTCCCATTCAAAACTTCTAAAAAAAAAATGCAATCAGCAAACACTCAACACTCAAGAATCACCACCACATCAAAACATACCTGACAGATCATCTTCATGGCTGAAATTTTCCTCTAAACGTTCTTCTTTAGTATGTCTTTAAAAATACCAAAATGAATAGTCATACGGATTGGATTCTTCTCCACCTCGATTATCAGTCTCTCTTTGTCTGTTGTTTTGTGTTCATACAGTATTTCCTGACAGGAGAAAGTTGGGACTGCAGCCTCTGCAATCCCCACTATGTAAAGTCAAAGTCAAATAAGCCAACACATCATTATGATGGAAAAGATTAAGTTCTTGTCAACTCTCAAAGTGAAGGAGATCTCAGGAGACTGTGATGTCTTATGCAGAGGATGTTTATTGATACTCGGCTGATAAATAAAAAGGGTGGGTCAGTCATCGAATAGGATCTGTTCATGTGTGAATCACTTAGTAAGGCCACAGAAATAGCACATAACACAAATCGTACCTCACCAAGCAGGAGGGTGATGCAACCAAAAACCCTTATACCTCTTGACACACATTTGCACTGTGCTGCTTGATTGGTTACTAACACTCCCCTACTGTGACTCACTTTGGTGCAGACAAGTTAATCATGAGTCACTAAAATTTCAAATGGGCAAAAAAACAGCCCTAAATGTGATCATTTTTACACCCATTATGACACAAAACATGAACTTATCAATTACAGGATGTTTTTTTTTTTACAGGCTACAATTGTGGTTAGGTACAGTATTGTGGTTGTCATGGAGTTTTGTTCAAACTGCTGGGTCTGGTTGGAAAGGAGTTAATCTCTGACAAGTACCACCTCATTACGGTTGGCACGCTATTGCTAACAAATTGCGTGAGATTTTTGGTTCATGTAAATAAACATTACTAAATTGAATCATCAAACCACAAAAACTGTCCAGCTCATGGTCATTCAAATGATCTAAAAACTAATTAGGGAGTGTTCACAAAAGTGTATTAGCAACAAGAGAGAGAGGCATTAATTGCTCTCAGACTGTTTTTGGACTCATCTATTTAACACTGTATGTCACCTTGAAATGTTTTTTTATCACTCAGTTTCCTGTTTTCTGATGTGGGCAAACCTCGGGCTTCAGATGGCCAGCCAAACTGTGTTCATGCAGATGTCTTTACCCTGAACTACCATTGTAACAGTTTGTGATGTTCATAGAGCATCATCCACTTTATGGATCTGTGTTGACAGTAGAGCCCCCATTGAAAATCAGAGGTTTTTTTTCTGGTTCTGGGAGCTGAAAGGCCAAGGTGGAACTAATTCTTCCTGCCCTTGTTAGCGAAGGCCGTCACACTGTGCTTTGCGGTTTGGAAATGCGTCGCAACCCTTCGAAAGCCCCTCTATTCTCGCGTCTCTATTTGCTTTTATGTTTCAAGTACATTATTTTGTTATTATTATTAACCAAAAAAGCCAGACTCTCTCGCTGCCAGAAGGGCGTAAATTGAATATTGTATTTAAAAGTCAATTTCCACGATGGAATAACGCAAATCAGCTTTCCCTGGTTCACCCTTTCACTTCCCTTCATCTCTCATTCATCCTCTCCCACCTTGATGCATCTGTTCATTTGCTGTGATTTACTCTATTCATTTGAAAACATCTTTTTTCACGCTCAACAGCATGTTTTTCCACTTTGCATTGTTACGTTGCATCTCACCAAGCTCTCTGTGTCCTCTCCTGTGTGTGTATGTGTGTGTTTGTGTGTGTGTGTGTGCGTGTATGCTTATACAAAGTTCGTGTCCGGGCCTTTTCAGCAGCCCAAAAAAGGTAAAAAAAAAAAGAAAAAGAAAAAGAAAATCAACCTAAAAGCAATTACTCCTCCAAAATGTAATGCCTCTCTCCAATACAATTTGACTATTAGAAGTGTGAGTTATTTATTTATCTTTCTATCTATTCATTTGTATATATCACCTTGAAAGAGTGGAAATTGGTGAAAATTTGCCTGTGAAGTAAATTAGGAGAGCAAGACTTCGGTGAACAAAAGCACCCATTACTGAAGTGATAATGTCTCCCAGCCCCACCTCTCCCTGCTGATCTCTCTCTCCCTCCCTCTCCTCAATCACCGTATAACCAAAACATACTGTTAGTCAGAAGCCTACACTGATGCTGATAGATTTTCCTGTCAGCATCATCAGGAGAGTCTTTAGTTTGGAGAACACGTGAAAACTAGTTGTGGAGAGCTGCTCAGACAGTGACCGGCCTGGAAGGCGACAGGCGGTCAGTATTGCGCTTGTGATGATTATTTTCCTTTGGACATTTCAGTTCCTGTTTCTGAAATTTTTGTGCCTATCTCTCTCTTTCTCCGTATATGTGCAGTGCAGTTGGTGCGCTGTAGTTGGTGACAGTGTGTGATGGGGAATGGAGGCATATTGTCGTTGATATCGTCAAAATATCTTCAGTTTAAAGTGAGGGCTCATGAAATGAACCTCCTGGCTGCACGAGAGGTTCGTTTACCACAAGAACGCGTGTTTTTCTCAGTCTTGTCATTCTGCCTGTTATCTGATGTGTGTGTGTGTGCGTGTGCATGTGCGCGTGTGCATGTGCATGTGCAAGAGTATGTCTGTGAATTGAGGGAGAATAAAAATAAAAGATGGACAGTCCAAGGTTATCGCCAAGACATGCTCCAGTCAAGAACGGCTAAGTGCTGTTGCAGTAACCTGAGTCCTTGTAAGACCTCTGAAGGTTAATGATGAGAAATATTAAATGACATGAAGCTTAGACTGGCAGCTTTTTGTCAAATATTGGTAAAAAAAAAAAAAAATCACCAAATACACTACTTTTTGTATTGCTCTAGTAGGTGGATGTGGATGTGAATCAGAGAGAACACGGTTAAAAATCACTGTTCAGCAAATGAATCTAGAAGTACTTTATGAGATAAACAAGCGAATGATTTCTTGAACATTAAAATGAACAGTCTGACACATTACATTTTGTATTTGCAGCACCAGCAGCGATTTTCTAGTCAAGATAGGTGATTACATAACCGATCTAAAGAATCCACAGGCCATAAAACAAACAAACAAACAAACAAACAAACAAACAGCTTTTATTATTTCTGTAAGGTCAGTCTTCTTACTTTGGGTGTTTCTGGCTGACTCCTTTCACTCCACGTGTGTGTGTGTGCTAAAGACTTACTGCGGAGCATCAGAGTGAACGATCTATGGCCATGTTGATGATTTTGGTGCATAAGCTGTCTGAGGGAAAACCTTGTGCAGCCTGTGTTATGATGGGAACAACGTCTTTACAGGACGTTTGCCTCATGTGTGTAATCACGGAGACGATCTCTTTTACCTGTGACGAGAACATATTGGACATGAATAACTCTGGCCTCGCCTGTGCATTACCTGCCACTTGTCACACTCTCCCTTTTTTCCTCACTGCTGTCTTTTTTTTTTTTCCCTGCACCTCTCCGGACGGCATCTCTCATCCGCTCTACTTTTCTCTCTGCTTGTTTACAGTAAGCAGTGTCGAGGAGGATGGTTTTACCTTTTATGGCCATTCTTCATCCACGGTAAAAGTGCGCTAATACAACGGCATGTTACCCACCCCCGCCTTGTTCTGACCTCTTGAAGGGGGTACCAGGGGCGGATGGAATGTGTGCTTTGTGGTGTGTGTGTGTGTGTGTGTGTGTGTGCACGCCACGAAATCTCTGTGATGCATTCAGTCTCAGATGTGTGGTAAAAGCACCTTTTTAAAACGTCTCCCTCGTCTCCACAGACAGATAGCGAGCGAGGCAGAGGTTTGTTTTGAAACTCGGGCTGTATAAAAGCTCCTCTCAGAACTGTTTAAGTTAGACTGGGGGTCCTTACATCTGACGCACGCGCACGCACACACACACACACACACACACACACACACACACACACAGAAACATGGGCAAAGCAGGCAGGTGTTTCTGAGTAGGACCTGCTGTATTCACATCCAAGTGTTCAAGGAAGGAATGAGTGTGTGTGGGAGAGAGAGAGAGAGAGAGAGGGAGAGGTGACATGTGGCATTGTGCAGACGTTGTGCAGGGCAGGTTGGGAAATGTAACTCGAATTCATATATGAAGTCAACATTAAGACCTTTTGCTTCCTTAAGCTCTGTAATTCCACCACACACACACACACACACACACACCGCATAACCTGAATTGAAAACATTCAGACCTTCAGACTGATGCGCTGTGCCGCAGAAAGGCCAGCTTGTTGGAGGGAGCCAGGTGTGTGTGTGTGTGTGTGTGTTTATAGCTTGTATGTGCAGCAGTGAGAACGTATGTTAGCCACAGGAA
>OMLB01025051.1:2146-13985 GCA_900302555.1 Myripristis jacobus
TTGTGATGTCAAACGTGGGAACGGGGGGAGGGGCGGGAGGATGAGACAGACAGCTCAGGACTTGAGGGGATGTGTAGAGAGGAGGCGCAAGGGAGGGTGGGAGAAATAAAGGAGGGGGGAGGAGAACGAGCTGCATTTGCGTTTGTCTACACGCAAGGCGCTACAGAACACTGTGTCTTTTTGCCTTAGTATCATCTCGTGTGTGGGAGTCGGCAAACTCGGCAGGAGGGACGCATGCTGTGAGTCTTCTTTTACATCAGCGGAGACTTCTAGAGCGGCGTCAACAAATGGTGCAAAGCTGCAAAGGCACACCGACTCAAAAGTTCTGCGGATGTGTCCTTGGTTTGTCATTCAGTGCAATGTGACCGGGCCCTGAATCCCTGCGGAGAGAGGAGACAGGAGGAGAAGCAACAGGAAGGCGTGGAGGGATGAAATCACGGCAGCCTGAAGAAGTTCCATCTAAGTTTAGAAGAGTGAAGAGGAGGAAGAGAGTGTAGGAGTGTCTGAATATGGAGTGGAGCCAGAGTGGTCACAGCCAGACACTCTGACTCACAGCCCTGGTGTTGTGTAGGTGGGGTTTTCAGAGATTGGAAAGGTAACGATTGGCTCCTGACCCAACTGTAGTCAGACTGCTGTCCAAACAGAAGCCGCCACACTCTGGGTCTTTGCAGGATGGAGTGTCAGACCCCTAGGAGGCAGGAGACACCCACCATCTCCTACCCAGCTCCCAGTGCACTGCGGTGGAGTGGACAAGCTCCCAGACCCCCCCCTGTCTCCACCACAACACCTCACACGCAGCAGCCTCCCCTCATATCAGCACTTAAATTCACTCTTTTGAAAACAAGGACAGGTCGTAGACTCTGTGAAGGAAACGATAACCTTGCGGGTTGTGTATTGCCGCTTTCATTTCAGTGATGAAGCAGCTAATTTGTTTGATAAGCCAGGAGCCCCTGCCATCCCCCAGACACCAGCAGGAGTGAATGATGAACAGGCGGAGCGAGAGGTCTCAGCGAGCCGCGCCACCAGGCCCCCATTAAGCCTCGATTGGGGTCTATTGGCCCGATTTCTCTTCCTGTCTGGTGCTTGGCAACGCTTTTGCTTTCACATTAGACGCGGGTGTTGATGATTGCTGATAACACGCGGAGAGCGGACAACAGTGACTGCATTAACCCTCGCTGGCACTGCCGCAGACCTGACAATGTTCGCATCCAGAGAGATAACACATGCTCTTAACCCTTTCACTGACAGATGACAGAATAAAAAGGACTCTCGGTCGGTGCTTTGTTGAGAGCTGCGCTTGTAGTATTTTGCTTTGAAGTAATGGGTGATGTGTTTTCTAGGAATAATATTTTTGACATTGTCTGCACACTGTCTAGCTGAAATGAAACTGCGGAAACAATTGCACCTTCCCCCTCGCTCTCAGTAGGCAGTCCTCAGTGTAACGATCAGCAGCTGGACCCTGGTGCTCATTTTTAGAAACTGTTGCTGCAGTGCCATGCATTTTTAATGGCTAATGCCATTGTAGCAGGCTGTGTTCTCTCTCTCTCTCTCTCTCTCTATCTCTCTGTATGTGTGTGTGTGTGTGAGAGAGAGAGAGAAATAGCGAGAGAGAGCGAGAGAAAGTAATAAGTAGAGCTTTATTTATATACCACTTTTTAAAAGACAGTTACAAAGTGCTTCACACACACACATCACACTACGATAAATAAATACAATATAAAACAAGGCACAAAGAGAAGCAGAACAAACAGTTAAAACAGAAACACGCGAAAACATAAATCAAGTATAAAGATCTGTGAACAGGCTTGCATATAAAGATGAGTTTTTAAAAGCCTCCTACTGTAAAAGACTCTAAAGATTCTGTAAATGTGATGTATTGGGGAAGGTGATTGCAGAGGGTCGGGGCTACAACTGCAAAAGCACGGTCACCTTTTGTCTCACAGTTGGAGCGGGGGATGGATTAAAAAGAGATTCGAGGAGCTGAGTGAATCGAGAAGTGGAATAAGGAACAAGTAGATCATAAATGTAGCTTGGGGCAAGATCATGCAGAGCCTCATACGCAATCAACAGAATCGTGAAATTTATTCTGAATTTTACAGGAAGCCAACTGAGGGATGCAAGAATGGGGGTGATGTGGGACCTACGGTAGTACTAGTTAATTGCCCGGCAGCTGCATTCTTAACCAACTGTAAACGGATCAGAGCAGCTAGACTGAGGCATGTGCAGAGGAAGTTACAGTAGTCTAGGTGGGAGAAGATAAAGGTGTGAATTAATAGCTCTAGATTTGTAGAAGACAAAGTACCTCTGACTTTTACAATATTTCTTAACTGGAGGAAACAGGATTTGTTGAGCTTAGTAACATGAAGATCAAACGTGCTACTCAAAAATCACACTAAGATTATCAACAGTAGACTTCATATGTGAATGAAATGGACAAATAAACCGATTAACTTCAGTGGCAAAGTTATCAGGTTCAGTTGAAAGGACTTCTGTTTTTTCAGGATTTATGTGGAGGAAATGTTGAGACATCCAGTCTTTTGAAACAGCAAAGCAACCATGGACGGAGCACAGCTGATTCAGGTTATTAGGTTTTACAGAGAAGTAGATCTGTGTACCATCGGCATGACAGTGATACAGTATGTTTTGAAAGTGGCTGAACAAATGACCCAGAGGAAGCATGTATAAGAAAGACGATTGGCCCAAGGATCGACCCCTGAGGGACTCCACATGGCAGGGAAATGGAGGAGGATACAGGATTGTTGATACAAACATTAAAGTATCTATTAGTCAAATAAGAATGAAACCAATTAAAACCTGGACTAGCAATGTCAACCCAATTATAAAACCTATCAAGTAAAATTGCACCAACGATGTTATCATAGGGATTCATAGAGATTTTTTTTTGTGCATGGGCGTTGCGACACATGCATTCTTACATGCACTACAATGTGTGTATTTGCTTTGTGTGTGTGTGTGTGTATGGTTTGCTGACCACATTTAAACACATGCATGTGAGAAAGAGCCATCAACTGATGAGGTTTCTCCCTCGGTGTGTCTGGGTATGACAGCTTTACTGACGCTCAGCAGACGGCTAACTGGAGGTGGCATCAGAAAGGTGGTAAACAGGCCTAACCACCTCACGTTTACTGCCATGTCACCCACTTAGCTGATCATGTATCCCAGTCTGGACATAACTGCTGGCTTTATTTATGTTTAAAGCATTGAACTGACGACATTTTTGTGGGATTGTGAATGTAACAAGTGAGGAGTGAGCTTGACATGCCTACCCAAACCCAGCAAGACCGAGTGCTCGTGTTAGGTGAGGATTGGACAGGGCAGGAATTACATTTGTTCTGTTACATTTACATCTTTCTTACTTATTTTAACTTTTAATGGACATTGGATTTTGGTTGTTTTTAACCAATTAAACAGTACACCTGCAGCTGCTTTTGCCGCCTTTGTTTTAGTTATGGGATTCAAGGTTACAAAATACAAAATACCCAAAATCTTAATTTAGAAATACACAAGGATTTGAACGTGCACACAACACAAAGTGGGGCTTCAGACTTTTTTTTTGTAAGATGTAGTGTTGTGTGTGTCCCTGTGTGTGTGTATGTGTGTGTGTGTGTGTATAACTGTACGTCTAAATTTGTTTATGTGTGTGTGTGTGCCCGTGTTTGTGTGTGTGTGTGTGTGAGTGTATGTGCACATTTGTAGTGTAGACTGTTTTGTTTGCTACTGTGGTTTAGACACTAATGTGATGTGAAGGCTTTGGGTTTTAGACTCTCTCCTTGAATCATGTTGAGTAGGACCTGTGGGGTTCAGCATCCCAGAGCTCTCGTTGTTACTACTCACATAATTCCTGCGCCGATCAGGAAAATCTGGATTAATGAGGAAAATTAACTTGAGCATCCGCGAGAGCTTTGGGAATTGTGCAAAGAAAGTTTGTTCTGTTGTGATACACATGGTCGAACATTTTGCATGGCTGTACGGCCCGCTGTCATTTCACATTTTGCGGTATTTGCAGTGAAGAAATATTTTTAACATCATATAGTTGACAGTCATATTGCCCAGAAAAGGTACAGCAATCATACACAAAGAAGAGCTTGAGGTTATTTATTGGATTGGCTTGTGCAGGACTTTGAGCAAGTCCAGTTGTGTTTAAATGTGCGTTATAAATAAATTTGACTTGACTTGGCTTGTGCTCCCTGTGGCCCTTGCTCTTAATGCAGAGATAGACAAATAGAATTGGTTCCGTGGAAATGTCTAAAAGACTAATGGAGCTTTCTGGGATTGACATTGTCTGGAGAGAGAGAGAGGAGGGGACAGATAGATTGGCAGATAAATGTGTACATACACACACGCACACACACACACACACACATACACAAACAGTCATAATTTGTCGCCAGCCAGCCCATGCAATGTCAGGCCCTGGTTTCAAAAAACGGCACCAGTGAGCAACAAGCGCAGAAGGACTCCGTTTGTCGACAGCGACGCGGTAACACTGACACAAGGCTAACACCTCCGAAACTGGGATGATGTCGTGTTTGTTTATGTGTGAATGTTTGTGCCGTGTATTGGTGGTCATGGTGGTGTTACCGAGCACGCCGTGTTGTGATGGAGTGACGGAGAGAGGAGACAGAGGAGGCCAGAAAGGAGACAGACAGCGAAAATACAGAGGGGATTGAGAGATTAAAATGACAGAGGGGATGCGAGGGAGAGAAACGGGAGACAGAGAGAAGGGGATTAGTAACGGAGCAAGCAAGGTGCTGTTTCTCTTTCTTTTCTTTCTTTCTTTCTCCTTGTCACTCACTTTTTCTTTCTCTCTCTCGCTCTCTCTCTCTCGTCGAGGCACTACAGGCACTGTGCTTGACGTACAGCGGCGGGATGGAATAAGTCTTGGCTCACAAGCCCTCCACATGGCATGACGCACATCGGTACACACACACACACACACATACGTACACACACATGCTCAGATAGGAGCACTCCTCTTGACTTACATAACCTCCTTTGATGCGCTACAGTATACACTCAAGACCCCACCCCCCGAAGGCCTCGTTTATGGTGTGCGATGTGTTTAATGTGTGTGTACGCGTGGCTATATCCACAATTTGAAAATGCATCTTTTTTTTTCTCGTTTTTCGCCTTCGGTCCACGCTAAGCCGGCGTTTGCTGCTCATGAAAACAAGGCTTTTCACAAACGGTTTCCCAAGGGTTTAAACAGAAAACACGGGTCTGATGTTATAGTGATGTTATATGGTGAATGCTGAGGGACCTGGTGCAGGATTTTTATGTATTCGAAGTCACAGGCCATGTGTATCGGCTCGCACGTGCACGATTCGTCACTTAAAACATTTTGGGGCATTTCAGTGTGAATGGTGGACTCTTTCTCTCTCTCTCCCTCTGTCTCTCTCTCTCTCACGTCCTTTACCTGTCTGTCATACAGATGGTAAAGACCTCGGTAAAGAAACTTGCTAAACTGAACACACACAGGTCACGGACACACACTCTCATCACCCAGATGGACATGTAAGTCATCAAAATGTCGTTGTTTAATTTAGTTTGTCTGTGTGAGTGCATGTTCTTTTTATTAATCCCGTCATTCAGGGAGAATGTCTTTCTCTGCTTGGGCCCTGAATTACTTAATCCAATCTAATGCATCACCTGCATTAATCCATAGTGACTTTATTTCTCTGGCATCCAGCGCCTATCTGTGGTACTCAGCTTTTTTTTTCTTCTTGTGTGTGCGTGTGTGTGTGTGTGTGTGCCTCGCCAATGATCCAGTCAAGTAATTTCCATCATTACTACACGGTGCATAATAAATCTTAAGACTTTTAGGTTGATATTCCCATTCATATACATGCTCTGTCTGGCTTTAAATATAGATTTCCCATGCTGTCAAATTTCCACTCTGCCTGTTGGCATTTGCTGCTTCAGCTACTCGCATTTAACCAATCAGATGTTTCCGCACATTTTGTGAATCAATCGTCATCCTGCTGCCGGAGGGGATCAGGATCAAATTCATCTTCCGAGGGAGATCCAAATCCAGAAATGAGTTTCCACGGCTGACCTTCAGGAGGGTCACCTTCGCAGTCCTCTCACCACCACCAGCATCTCATCTCGACAGGGGGAAATGTATCTAAGTAGTTTTTACAGGGTCACCAACCTGTGAAGATAAAGATAGCGTCTAATTTCTAAAACCTTTTGTAACTTATACACTCCTCAGTAAGCTCTGTCTTGCAATATAAATTATTGTCAATCGTCTTTACCTGATTGAACTAATAATAAGATACTTCATTGTTTTTCACTTGACCCCCTCAACCCTAAGGAGGTTAATGTCCTTTACAAGTCTGAAAAAGTCTTCTAAACCTTCTCTAAGGTTTCATTGTGCTGCTCGTCCACTGTTAGATTAACACACAACATGAATACAATATGCAATATGCCATGTTTTTCATGGTATCTTTTTAACTGAACAAAAATGTACGTCATGCCCTCTAACAACAAATATTCTGACATCCTTTTTACTTTACCGGGATTCAGATGGCCAGTGGCGACCTTGCACAACAAGCTAGGAAAAAAAAAAAAAAAGTAAAGGCATGCACAACGGCAAGCTATACACTTTGATCTCCTGCGTCTGTCTGCCTTGCCACCCTATCTCATGCACTCCTGCTCTGTCTACACTGACTGAAGTGTACAGGGCTGCACAGAGCTCCTAAATACTTTGAGTCAGTGAGCCAATAGCTCCCTAAAGATTTTCGTCTGGCACCCTGCTTTATAGTTTTTTAATTTTCTTCAGCTATCTACAATAGGGAATAGTGTGGTTTTGCCATTTTGTGTCCTTATTTTGGTTTAAAATCAACTTTAAATTCAATACCCAGTGGAATTAAAAATGCTTTAAAACAGTTCCGCTTTTTTTCTTCTTCTGGAAAATAGCCTCAGGTCAGAGCACAGGCTCAGCTGTATAACAGCATCCCTGGAGCTGGTAAGCATTCGGTGTTTAAAGCAGGGCGGATGCTGGCAGACACAGGGACGCATGCCGGGGTGAAGGACGCTGTCCCTACTCACTATGCCACCTTGCTGCCTTCAGTGTGTTTGTCATTTTGTGTGTGTCAGATATTAGCGTAGAGGAGAGCTGCAGATGCTTCACAAAAGTGCAACACACAGCAATCTCAGAGTGTGTGTGTGTGTGTGTGTGTGCATGTGTGTTAGAGAGAGACGGCGGACTAATTCATTGGCAAACTCATGTTCAGTGTTAGGGATGCGTGGCCTTCTGTCTCACATTAATCAAAGATCACAGGGCACCACTCCTGTTAATATTTTATATACTGCATGACGTTTTCTGGCAACATGCCCTTCATCAGTGTGCTGTTGGCAAAGTGACAACCATACAGTGTACTAATGGTGAGTCAAATTAGCACAAAAGCAGACACAACAGAATTCATGCCAGCAGGGAGTGCTGTATAGATAACTCCATCCATCAGTCGGAGCACATCTTCAGATAACAGTGCAGCAGGTACCGTACAGTCATCCAAAATGGCACCGAATGCAATAACTTATTCTTTGTCATCAGGCTTCAGGACTAAGTTGAACCTCTGCTTGGTCCCGGGCCAACAAGAAAGTGTTTAAATTTTCAGGCCGAATCAGCCTCTCGGGGGCGCGGCAGTGGGTGGAGCCTAATACAAACAGAGCCATAGTTTCCAAACACAACCACGAACCATCACCGAACCTGGTAGGGTGGTTGGTCATGAGGCAAGGCCGAACTGACCAACTTTCCATCTGAAATGTCCAAAAGCGGTGTTTCCTATGACAAAACAATTGCTGAAAGGGGTTGTGGCCTAGCACAAACTGGGTCATATCTCCCAGCTGAGTCCTTGCATATGTTCGTAAATAATTAATCTGGTACGCTTAGTAAACGGTATCTGTTTTCTCCTTAAGGTTGCTCTGTCTCACTACACCTTTCATTTGACCTTTCTGACGATATGCATGATTCATCCGACTCAGTGTGTTTGTGAGTGATGTGAACAGCATGTATTGAGGTGAACTGTGACCTGCCTAGTTCTAGAGAGACAGAGAAAAGCTCCCCATTTCTCCATTTCTTCTACAACATTTTTGTTTTTTTTTATTTTTTTACAGATAAACACACACACACACACACACACCGGCGCGTTGGAGGTAGCAGTCTAGAGTCAGTGAAGTGTTACTGCGTGGCTGGCAGTAAACTGACTCCTGCTGTGCTGGCACCTTCCAGGTACCTGTCCTTGAAACCTGGGTCTGGCACAGCATTGGTTGGCACATTGAAGCAGATTATGGTCCAACAGTTGCTAATCTCCCATGGTGCTACCTTTGAAAAGATTTGTTTGATATCAGGGCCAGAGGGTGTGCGTGTGTGTACGTGTGTGTGTGTGTGTGTGTGTATGTGTGTGTGTGTGTGCATTTATGCTGGAAAACAGAAGGGAGGAGGGAACATGAGGGCAGAGCACTGCTTTCAGCTCACTGCACACACGCAAACACATACAGCACAGTTTGATCATTTTGAGATAGTGCAGGGGATTAGTTTGTGTGTGTGTGTGTGTGTGTGTGTTTGTGTGTCCTGGAAACTGACAGAGAGAAGCTCAGAGTTACATAGGGAATTGAACTTGCATGTTACAGGCGTGGTAAACCCAGTTACAAACAGAGCTTTTCCCATTTAGTCCTGAGCACTATCCCCGTCATCCTTCCTAAAAGTCAGTAACTGTAATACAATGGAGTTTTAGTGTCTCCGTTTTCTGTTGAAGTAGAGGGGTGGGTGGCCTATAGTTCCCCTTGTAGGATAACAAGATTGTCTGGACCCTGGTGAGACCAACCAACCACTCAGCAAAGTGAAAATATCCTGTATGTTGGAACTGAAATAGCTGTGTGTCTCTCTAGTGCAGTGTGATGTGCACTTGTTAAACTCTGTAAGCCTGTAGAAGTAGAGCTGATGTGAGGGTCTGACGCCATCGCTTACTAAAGCTTCACATCAGGGTGCTGTGCCTCCTCTGATGTAACATTAAATAGGTAAAATAGTCCGCAGTAAAATGGTCAGTTTATATCAGCACAAAATTGCTGTGCTAACAAGCCAACAGCTACTGTTAGTCACTGTGGTTTGTTGAGGCCAGTGGAGGATGACACTGCAGCTGCAGAGTCAATCAAAAGGGGGCGGGAGGAATAAAAACTGCCGTTGTGTTGTGATTGGATCACTGCCGCCCTCGTGTGAAAGTGAGTTCTAATCCCTCCCTTGCAAAACTGATCATTCGACTCAGGAGAAATCAACCAACACCTCTCTTTGTATAGAAAGGACTTCAGATTTCTGCAGTTTCATGATTGTTTTTACAACCAATTCTGATGATTAAAATGAAAAAAAAAAAAAAAAACATATATAATAACTATTTTAATGAAGAATTACACATTTTAGTTTACTATCCCTTTGATAAAATGTTTGTTCCTGGCTAAATCAGTTGTGCACGTCATGATGTTGCTGTGAAACTTTTCCACTGTAGTAAATGAGTTCATGTTGATGTTATTGTGGTGCACCATTTTAAGAAGATTAGCAGACGTTTTGGTGATACAAAGCTCCTCAGGGAGGATGCCTTCTCCTTGCCTCCGATGCCTGAATTAAAACAAAGGCACATGTATTCACAGTAGGAATGTGTTAAAGGTTAATTTGGCATTAACTCACATTCTAATAAAACATTTTCCTCTCTCTCACTTTGAGACGGTAATACATAAACCAATCTAAATGCATATGCTGGCTCCCATTCACCACATCCATTATTCATAGGCAGGAAGAAATCCAGTCACAGACTTTTAGTCCCGCAGTCGCTTGTGTCTTTGTCTCCCTCTCTTTGTCTCTCCCACTCCTTTCTCTGTATATTGCCAAACTTTGTCTCTCCTTAAATTATGCTCCCCCTTGTCATTTTAAACGTCCACTTGGGTTTTGTCTTTGAAAGTGCTACATTTGTTTTCTTTCCCTCCCTCCTCGCACTGTCTTTTTTTTTTCTTTCGGCCCTTAAATCTCTCAGTCACATAACACAGAAATGGACTGTAATTGGGCGGAGAATGAGAGCCTAGTTAGTCAAAGAGAATTACGACATGTATATTTTATATGAATGCTGCAAGCGTTTAATCTGGATGTGTCCGTTAAAGAGCTCCCTCCTTCCCCTCGTGCTCTCCATCTTACCATCTTTCCCTTTTCCCTCTCCAGCACTATCTAATAACCAGCATGTATCACTGGAGAACATTATGTTTATATAGCAAAATTGATCTGATGTCAAGCAGGGCTTTCTATGTGCTTCCCTCTCTGACTGTCTTGGCATGGGATACCCCATTGTTTGGATTATCTGATAGCCTGTTTATGGATTGATCGTGATTTTCCTTTTTTTTTTTTTTCCAGAGTGAACACATTCAATATGTGCAGTCCAATGACAACAGTGGACTGAATTCATGAGGCAAGAGAGAGAGAGAGAGGATTGAGCTGTGTGTGCACAGGAATTACTGTGGGTACCTATGAGGTCCCAGTGGCCAAGTTTGTTCAAACGTATGGAGGTTCATGTCCACTGCACACAGCATGCATGGACTGATGCAGAATCTTCCCCTAAGAGCCAACTCAAAAACTCTTGAAAGTAACGTCTGGAGTCCACATAGCGAGGCTTACGCTTATTCAACATGACATGTCCTCATTTATACTATATGACAGAGTCCAGGCTGAAACGTTTGGACACATAATGGAGCCCAGTGCTGCCTGCAGTGTTCGGAGACACATAGATGATGATGATTTAGTAATGAGGAACATGCTGGGGGTTTTGTTGCTGTTACGGATGCTGACATGATAGCATAGTCTAGTAGCCTTGTGCAGCGTAGTTTGTACTAGAGTGGTGTATTGTTGAGTATGGAGCACAGTGTTGTTGGTATTGTGTGAGTCACTACCCAGTGCTGATTAGCTGATTGCTCGTAACCAGCGATATCATCCTTAGTATTCTCATGCACTTTAATGTGATTACTTTCAGTTATTTGGGGGTTATGTTTAAATAGGAAGTCCCTTTAGATAAAATCTCTTTTCTGAGGGAGACCTGGCCAAATAGGACAGCATTACAAGGTTACAAAAAAAATAAAATAATAATTCATGGTGTAAAACATGGTATAAAAACCAGACAATGGACAATTATAGATAAAGCATGTTAAAAACTGACAAAAGACAACAGAAACAAAGCACAAAATCCAGCATTACATTACCATTAACATTATTTAAAACCTTGGGTCAGGGATTTACATTGTGTCTCTTGTGCTGTTTCGTTGGTTGAGATGTTTTCATTACCACTACAACAGTGTTTAATTGGAAGAAAAAAAAAAAAACCTTCAGAAATCTCAAACAGAGGCGTTAGCTGTCATATTTCAGTGTCATCCCCTACAAATATATCAGCAGGGGCTTCTTTGTAGGCTTGTCAGTTTGCAGCAACATTAAACAAACATACAGGGAGAAACCTAGCATTGAAAAGTGAGAACACGTTTCTTTTTCCTATGAAACTCAGTGCGTTTTGTGATTTTGGCAACCAAGAAACAAAATCTCACCCTAGAACAACAAAATGGCACCAGACACACAACGTAGGCTCTTTTAACCTCAACGCTCAAGTAACATTTTAACATAAGCACACCCTATATTGAGTGTACCTTGCAATGGAAATATAACAAGGGATATTTACATCACATCCTGGATATTCACTGATCCTACTGGCTGACTTTTCCATGACTTCCCAGCTCTTACTCATTATCGATGATAGACGGTGAAAGTTGGTGAAAGTGGAGACGGACAAAGCAC
>OMLB01025064.1:0-89258 GCA_900302555.1 Myripristis jacobus
TTAGAGGAATACTTCCATCCCAGGGCAGTTAATTCCCTGTCTGTGAAATTCCCCCCCCAGGCAGCCCTGATTGGTCAATAGCCAGATAGTCATCTGATTGGCCAAGCTTTTGTGCCTGAGGAGGGGTTGGAAAGGTTTATAACTTGTGTGTACCTAAGAGAAAATCAGAGCTTTTTCCATCAGAGCTTCTCACCCCAAAGCCTCCGCAGGGAGAGCTTTTTCCAGCCAAGCTTCTCACCCCAGATCTTCTGACCGGAGAACTTTTTCCATCCGAGCTGTTTCAACCAACACGCCCGCAGAGTTTCTCCTGCGTGACTCCGTTCCAGCGAGCGTCCGATCCATCTCGAGTCTTAGCTCCAACTCCGCACGCCGCTACCTTCTCTGTTCTCCTGCTACAATCAGCTGGCCCTCCACCGTTGACACCGCGAACTGCGAACCTCTGGCAAGATCCGCTTCCAGGCTCAAGCAAGTAACCTAACCCTCTATTTGCCTCGACTCTGGTGCGGTGTTTTAACTTTATTGGCTTACATTCTGCATTCCCAAATTGGTAATAGGAATAGTCAGGGCTCACTTTCTGAGGTACACATTGGTTCATTTTTACTCTTACGATACCTGTTTGGTGCCACGTCTCAGTCACTGTTGTTCTTATCCATTCCATGTTTTTCAATCCTCTTTGCCCATTGATTACATGCCTCATTGTTTGTTTGTCTGTTTGTGTGTTCGTCGTAATCATTTATATATTTCATTTACCGTAGTTAGTAGTGTGTAATCAGTTGTTATAGTAATAAAGTGTGTTTAAATTCACATCTGTTGTTGTGTGGTTTTGTGAGTGGAATTCTTGATACCTATTAGGAAAAGATCCGACTGCCCTTTTATTTTTTTATTTGATTATTTCCAGGCCGTAATAAACTAATCATCACCCTTAAAGTGTTGAATAGTTTATTCTTATAATTTTCCCATTATTTATGATAGTCTATCCAAGCGAATAATCCCACAAGATAAAGATCAGCTGTTGTCACGGCACCTGTTAGATTAAAAATGACTGAGAAGAAGTATAACTATCAGTCCATGAAAAAAAAAAAAATTTTCCCAGTGAATATTCTAGTTACAACATGATTGAGCTAGCAAAGCAGTTTTGTTTTGCTATGTTTGGTATTTATTCAGTTTCGGGAAATCATGATGTACGTGTTGTCGTGTGTCTCCACCGCAGGAACTACCTCGGAACTTTTACTGGGGCTAAAAAACAGCCCTGCCTCGGGGGGGGTTAGGGTTAGGGTTCGGGTTAGGGGGGCGAAAAACCCCTGGGTGGGGCTTGGGGTTTACTTGGTGCTGATTGGATTTACGGCGCAATGTGGTGTCAACAGAAAGAGACAAAATAGCCGGCATTAGCTAACGTTAACCAACACTACCAAGCTAACGCTAACGTGCTCGCTAACATTAGCTAATGCTAATAACACGCTTTTTTAACAACACGCATTTTGACGCCCCGGTCAAACGCGCAACGATTACATCTCATCCAGAGCCCGGTAACTTTACAGGAATCTTCCTCTCAGTGGAGACACGGCAGTTGAGAGGGCTGAGCGAGAGGATGTTCCTGTAGTAGTTTCCTGCCCCGCAAATACTACCAGGAACGTATTCGGTGGAAACGGGCCCATTGTAATTGTGCTATTTCCTACAAGATACTACTGGTTTTGAGTATTGATTTTGTAATGTGGAAGCACTTGCCAATTTCAACCACCCAAGGAAAAAAGGCAATTAAAGTCTTATTGTTTATATTTTTGTTAAAGTCATTGATTATAGTACGTGAATGCTGGTGAATATAGTATCTTATAAGATATGTCTATAATAATAATAATAATAATAATAATAATAACGGCAATAATTTATTATTATTATTATTGTTGTTGTTATTATTATTATTATTATTATTATTATCATCATTATAACTAGTAGTATTATTGCATGACATTCGGTGTTCATGTCCCAACCCTAGATCCCCCACACTTTCAAAATCACTGCTCCGCCCCTGGTGTAGGCTATAGCATATTTTTGGGAGGTTTACTGATGGCATTTTCCCACAAATCAATTGAAGCCATGGCTATTACACCTTTTGCTTACAAGAACCTCTTCCTAATCCCCTTAAATTGTCCCAATCCACTGAATATTTGTGGCAGTTTTCTACTGTGTGAAATTATCACTCTTATAGCTTCATGCATAAAAACAAAAACATCTAATCTATGGCTACATGGGTGACAAAACTACTCAAATTTTAGTGCACAGAAACTGGGCAGCTAACATTAACATGTGATTGCAAGGATTATACTGGCCATGCTGTGGGAGCATGACCAGCTGTCAAAAAATGCTAGAAAATGCAAATTCTACTACTTTTTATTCAGTCTTGGCAAACATTTCAGACTGTGTGCAAACAAAGCAAAAGAAGTATTCTTTTAAAGTATAATTCACTCACATGAAGTGAGAGGTTACATGCTACTTCTCTGCAAAAAGTATTTCTGTAAAGAGAAATGAACATGTTGCCTAATGGATATACCCCGCTGCAATAACTAGGCTAACTGAGGGTGCAGGCCACACGATATCAAGACAACTGGTGCTGCTGACAGTGTGAAATATGGTAATATGGAAACACAATGAAGCTCTATGTTCCAGTAATATGGCGCGCTGATAATTAGGCTCCATCAGGACAAGAGGCTCGGTGAGTTTGATTGGCAGTGATAATGGTGTTTTTTAGCAGTGTACCAATGAGATTCACTGTGGCTGGTGGGCTGTGATTAGACCAGTTCTTCAAAACGGATGTTTCAAAGCTTCAGTCACATCTGCTGCTTCATGCATGGCTCCCTCTGCATTTCCTCTAACATCTAAGCATCATTTTGACAGTGAGTCATAATGAAATAGCAGGGTAAACAAAGGTGTTACTCATGAATTTAATGAATGGTACATTCCATATAGGTTTAACAGAGCCATTGTCCGGGTTTGTGCACTCTGGTTCATCGAAAAGAGTCTACTAAACTTAAACGGAACAGAACCTCAATTAATGTCATTAGTAACACCCGTGTTTACCCTGCTTTTTTCATGTCAAAATGGCTGATGTGAAAAACGTCTAACAGTGTTTGACCTTGTTATTTTTCCTTCTCCTTCTTCCCTCCTGCCTGGCATCCTGTTTTTATTTATTTATTTATTTATTCTTCTTTTTTTCTACGTTAAAATGGGGAAGGAAAACAGTGTGTGTGAGGCCCGAGAGCACAAGCCATTCCTCGTCAACATGATGTGCATAGTTAATCAGCACGTCAATATGAATGACATGCTTTTAAAACACGGCCCTATTAAACCTATCCTGATGTGATAATTAGCTAGCACAACCTTGATCTCGCAGACTGGGGTTGATCCTCTTTAATCAAGGATTAATTATGTCTGAAGAGTTGTGATTAACAAGCGGAGGATCTGTCTCGTGGAGGGACTTGTGAAGAGAAAGGGAGAATAAAAGGACTGGGGATGACTGGCTGGGGTTTGCACTGTTTCGGTCAGACATGTCTGTGGCGTAGATTGAAGGCGGGGTGGCTGAACCGCAGTGATACATACCAACCAAGCAGACCATCTCTGGACACACACATTACAACATACATTGTGTGAGTGATGAATGAGTTTAGCGTCAGAGCTTCTTGTTTAGGGAACCTTGCAGTTTCCATCTGTCAGCTGTGGAAGCTTGTATGGCTGACCTAAATATAAGCTGCAACCTGCAAAGACTCCGGCTGTGAACTGCCTGAAATGAAACTCGGTGATGGGACTGAATGATATCATCGCAAAAGAAGATAAATACAGTACAGAGACAACTGTATATACAGCCAAAGTTGAATATGTAACATCTGTCTGAGTCTGTTAATGTGTTAGTCCTAAATTTTCTCTGGGATCAATAAAGTATCTATCTATCTATTTATCTATCTATCCAGGTCCACATTCATAAAGCCTCTATAGGTCACTTAACCAACAGAAAATTAGTTTCACATCAGGACTGATATGCTGAGATACCTGAGAATAGAATAGAATGGAATAGAATAGAATAGACTTTATTGTCATTACACAAAGTGCAACGAAATTCCACTTTGCCATACCTGAACAACAACAACAAACAAGTGCACAACACGTGCATACTGTATACACAATCATCCACAGATAAAAGAACATTAATGAGGCATGTTGTCCAACAATTTTAACCCTAACTGCTGTATGTTTTCTCTCTGCAGGGACGATGAACTAAACTAAACCCCTGGCATAGATGGTCACCTCCTCTCAGGGTCTGTAGAGTCTGCGGTGTCTGCTGATGGGACGACCATGTGTGTTAGCTATAAATATGGGTAAGGTCCTGTAGGACGGTGCTCTGTTACTTCATGGGTTTGACTGATCCCACAAAAGAGTGAATCCTAATCTCTTTGTCTGTATCAGCTGCTCACAGGCAGGAAAGGGAAAAAATGAACTAACCCTTTCCGCCAAGCCGTAGCCTTCTTTAAATCTCCAACACAAACTGAGGAGTGCTCTCTGTAGTGTTCTGCTGTGTTTTTAAATGAGACAAAAAGAAGGCTGGGAGCATTTTCTGACCTATTTTCTGGTGTGCAGCAGCTCCAGCGGGCTGGGACGGTTTCTTTACAAAATGCCTCCTTGCAGTATGTGTGCCTGGCAGCTATGCAGACCCTCAATGGATGGCCACATCCCATGCACTTTAGAGCACAATTCACACAGTAACGCAGTGATGGGCCATTAGATTAGGAGACGAACCGAAACAAACCAGCTCCTCCGTTCACTGAGCATGCTATATATAGACAAGAAGTTTGTTTCCTTTCAAATAGACCAAAAGGAGCCTTGTATAACAGAGACACTTTGAATTTCACCAGCTATCTGTCATCCAGTGACAGCGACAACAACAATAAGAAAAAGAATAATGATATTAAACTCAATTTCAAGCACCCTGCAGCAGCAACTTTACAAATTTAAGGTCAGTAAACAGTGAATAAAATAATGATAAAATATTTAAAATTTATAATAAGATAGCAAAATAAAAATAAAAGTAGGAAAAATTATGAAATAAGACACAGTAAAGGAAAAATAAAATAATTACAGATATAAGACACCATTTCCATCAAATTAGATATATCAAAAATAAATAAATAAATGAAAATGAAGATACAGATTTTGCTACTCAGTAATAACATTTAATTACATTTTTGCAGAGGATGGTTCCCTTTTGCCTTTACCTATGAGATTTTTGCCTGAGGACCTAAATTAATAAAATAACAATAAAAGTAGAAAAAATAGTAAAGTAAGACAGAGAAAAGGAAAAATGATTACAGAAATAAGACACAATTTGCATAAAATTAGATCTATCAAAAACAAATAAATAAACATTAAAAATTAAAATACTGATTTTGCTGCTTTGAAATAATTACATTTCTTAGAGGATTATTGTCTTTTGACTTTGCCAATGAGATTTTTGCCCGCAGGAGCTCAAGATGCACTGCAGCTCACTGGGTTGTGATCATCAGAAGCAAAATCCAGGCACAGCTTACAGGGAACCAGTAAAATCTTGAAATCAGTTCAAACTATTAGCTCATTTAACGAGGCTAAAACTGGGGTGAGGTCTCTTTTTGAGGTCAGAAGCCTCACTGCGGCATTTAGAGTGGAAATCAGAATGTGGATATCTAGCTTTTGTACACCAGTGAGGAGAGATTCATGTTTTCACTTGCTGTCCTCCACAGGGAGGTCAGCTGCAGAGTAGCGCCCCAGGAGCTGGTCAGGATCCAGCTGTCCTGCTCAAAGACAGTCAATGCCTGCTGTCAGTGGGGATTGAATGCAGGTCCTCTAGGTGATGGACATCCCCCTAATCACTGCACTAACCTTCTGTCCACCTCAGATCTGAAAGAACAAGTATTGAACATTCCCCGGGGTGTGTAGACAGCAGCAGATCATTGGTAAGCTGTTAGAGAGTCCTAACCAGCAAATAAAACAGGCCTGGACCTTTTCAGAAATGTTGTTTCTGTCAAGGAGAGGCATTATTTCGGTGTTGATAACCATTTAGAGACAGGTCTGTAGTTGTTTGTATGATCTTTTTCTGTTAATCTTTTTTTCTTTTTCTTAATCTGTTAATCTTTTATACAGTGATTTTTCAACACTTTATAATAATGTTCCATATGATTTACAAGGCATTAATAAATCTTAAAAAGACTATCATTCTTACACTTAGGAGTGTTTGGGGATTTTTTAGGAAAATTGCATCTTGACTATTTACAAATTAGTAAGCATATACAAATGTGTATTGTTTTATTTATCAGCGCTGAAGTGCTTAAGAAAATTTACTGCAGTATTTGTACATATATTAGTTACATGTAAGCATTTATCTAACCATTTACCTAAACCAGATTTACTTGTAAATTGTCAAATATATTTATAACCCTATTTATACCAACATTTTAAGTGCTGCTAATGTATTAAATATTTATGAATATCTTATGAATCGTAAAGGAACATTATTATAAAGTGTTCCCCATAAGATCTAGTGATAAATAATTATTTAAGAGGCATCATGGATGCCACATCACCGGCAGTGCATGGTCATGTGTTGAAGTGATCAGTCAGGGAGGTAAATGTGTGATGTGTCCTGCAGGTAATGGCATGACTCAGGTGTGACCCCGGAGATGCCGAAGAGACGAGACATCTTAGCCATTGTGTTGATTGTGTTGCCCTGGACACTGCTCATCACTGTTTGGCATCAAAGTGCCATCACGCCTCTGCTCGCTACTCGAAAAGGTGAAAAACTACACACACATCTGTGTTAACGTTTGGAGAGGGTGTGATTCTTATTTTTCCAAGAATTGTTATCATACTAGTGAACAACAATGAAACGGGACCAAGACTGAAAGCACTTGCCACAACTCAGAGTTATGTTTGTAGTCACTTTGGGAGAAATTGTTGTTTCTCTGCTCTCTTGGTTTTTGTTTTTTTTCAAAAGAGGAAATGTGGGAAATGAGTTAAAATGTTTTCCGGTCCCTTGGAAGCTCTGTGGTTCCAAAAACTGTTCAGAAATATGTGGATGACGTAAAAATTTTCATGACATATTCACTTTGCAATGTTCAAGGGTGGGTGGAGAAAACAGTCACTCTACAAATCATTTTAGGTGATGATCTGGTCACTGGATTTGACCTCTGAGAAAAATGTCAACTGATGTAATCTCATGAAGCTAATGTGCATAAGACAGAGTCTCTGTACTTTGACCATGAGCAGGAATATGATATTAGTTTGGCATCTAATACTTCTCCAGACTAACTACCAAAACACCAAAAAGAAAAAAGGATCTGAATGTGCAACCCGATGTCATGCCAAAGTGTGTAAAAGACCCGCCGGTCCACTCATGGAAACCTCAGAGTCAAAGACCTATCCACCACCCCGCATATCTCCTGATGCAGACTGTGACGTTCCCTTTATACTACATCACATTGCTGCTCCTTCATAAAACTGAGCATTTGTGGCAACACAAAAACGATAGCTAGCATGCTTTCCTATGGTGGACCGGTGGGTCTGTTACACACTTTGCCTTGATACTGGGCTGGAATGTACAGCATACCTCAAATAGTCCAAATCTTCTGGAAATGTAGATAGTACACACAGGTGCAGTTAAATATTGTAACCATTATCCCTCCTGGCCGCAGATGACAGACGGGATAGTCGCTCCAACTCCAGGAACACCTTTGCCTTCAAGGAGTCCTGCTCCCTGCAGAACCGGGACATTGTGGAGGTGGTGCGCACCGAGTATGTCTACAGCCGGCCCCCGCCCTGGTCTGACGTGCTGCCCACCATCCACGTCATCACCCCTACCTACAGCCGGCCAGTGCAAAAGGCAGAGCTGACCCGTCTGGCCAACACCTTCCTCCATGTGCCCAACCTGCACTGGATCCTGGTGGAGGACTCCCAGAGGAGGACGTCTCTGGTCAGCCATCTGCTCCAGGACACGGGCCTCAACTACACCCACCTCAACGTGGAGACACCCAGGAACTACAAGGTACGCGGGGACACCAGAGACCCCCGAATACCACGGGGAACGATGCAGAGGAACCTGGCCCTGCGGTGGCTCCGGGAGACCTTCTCGGTCAACAACAGCCAACCTGGGATCGTCTACTTTGCGGACGACGACAACACATACAGTCTGGAATTGTTTGAGGAGGTGAGGAAGGGTGATCTGTTTTTACTGTCCTGCAAATCAGCGTTGGAATGCATATCAGAACAAGACTTAAGGGAATAGGCCAACAGTTTGGGAAAATACTCTTTTTTGACTTACCCAGACTAGGACAAGATGTCACCTCAGGATTAATATATTCAGCAGAATACAGTTCCACCACTTCTTCCTCTTCTCTTAAATATCTCCTAAAAAACTCTTTTTTTTTAAAAATTCCAAGATTTGTATTTCAAATACACGATACACTGTGTAAATAAGACAGTTTTTCACTTTGATGGAGCTGGGGTGAAGACTCCCATTGACTTCAAGTCTCTTTGCTAATGTTTTGGGTGTTTTGCCCAAAATGTTGGAGTATTCCTCTAAGACAATATTGATGCAGACACCCAGTCAGGGATAGAGCTTGAGCGTTAGTTTACTATGGTTGGAGACATGGCACATGACATTTAGGCTGAATATAGTCCTGACTTGGCTGTCACATTATTGGTCTGCTATAGTTTTTCATTCACAACAGTTTGCTGACTCAGATTATTTGGTAATATGTGAGAGTTGCACACTTAGATGTCTCCCAGCCTAGTAAGGACCATCACAATTTTTTTCAAACCTGTCTGATTATTTCAGTCCAAATGACTTCAGTCCATTTGGTGACCAGAAATACTCTATTAGAGTTGAACAAGAGAAGAATAAACAAAAAAGGAAGATGCCCCATCTGTTAGAGGTCTGTGTTGTAGGAGCATGACAGTGTGTCTTTTCTGTGGTTACGGGTTGCATTGTGTGAGAGCCGGCGCGGTGTGTCCTCCCCAAATCCATGCTGTCATTAAGTGTGTGCACCTTTACAGTACTTATACAAAAATCAGCAAATTCCACTCATTATGTGAGATATCCAGACCCTTCACAGTCTGCTCTATTTATGCAGTGTGTCTCCAGCTTACACAGTCTTACAAAATTTATGATTATTTGCACAGTTGAACTACACCACAAAGCTTTACACAATCTCTCTGTCTCTGTTTCCAAAATCACAGATGCGTTCCACCAGAAAGGTGTCAGTGTGGCCTGTAGCCTTTGTGGGCGGTCTTCGGTACGAGTCCCCTAAAGTGAACACCCAGGGCAAAGTGTACGGCTGGAAAACCGTGTTCGACCCACACCGCCCCTTTGCTATTGACATGGCTGGCTTCGCGGTGAACCTGCGCCTCATTCTCTACAAACCTCAGGCTTATTTCAAATTGCGAGGCGTGAAGGGAGGTTATCAGGAGAGCAGCTTACTGAAGGAGCTGGTCACTCTCAATGACTTGGAGCCCAAGGCTGCTAACTGCACTAAGGTGAGGAAAGCGGGCTCTCTCTATGTTTGAACTGTTGAGCAAAACCATGAATTGTTAAAAAAAGGACATCTTTGTTTGTATTTAATTGTCAGGAAATGTATCTTAAGATCCTTGACTGGCATAAGTGCTTCTTAATAAATCTTATATCCAGCTCTTTAAACTTAAAGCTCACTGGAAATGTTATTTTACTGTGTTGCAGTTTTATAGTGGTATATAACAGTGTATTACTACTCCACAGCATCTAGAGGCAGAATTAGTGTATATTTGCACAGTACTCTAATAAAGTATATTTCCACTTGTCTGTCTTTCTTCTTTCTTGCAGATATTAGTATGGCACACACGGACAGAGAAGCCTGTGCTGGTGAATGAGGGCAAGAAAGGATTTACAGACTCTAATGTGGAGATATGAAATACTTCATCCAGTACAGGTAACAGCAACTATTTAGACATGCAAATTAGTCCAATTCCACACGGTGATTATCTTGGGTGATAGGGATGGGGGTGCATATTGGGTCAATGTGCACCATGAGATATGAAAACTATAACAGCTGAACATAATGTGCTGAGGTAATTGCATGACCTCTCCCTAATCAAGCAACAATCAGACTGCTGCTCCTGCAATATTCTGAATGTATACGCCAGTCTTAATATTTATCATATTTGTGAGAAAAAACAAATAAGTAAAAAATTATGTAGGCCCTTATAGCAAATTGCATCGTTTATGCCCTTCATTTTCATGTGATGTTATGGCATTTCATCTTAGTGCACTTTGTTGCATTGTGCATATTCTGCTTTATTATACTGGAATAGGTATTTTGAATCAACTGATTTATCATTTATGTTGTATACTTTCTTGGTCTACCCAGGTGATCTGCACTAGGTTTTATTTTAAGTTCTATTTTGTAGATATTGAGGTTTAAGTGCATCATGATGCAAATCATATCACATGTATTCTGATACGCATTGTATTGTTTAGTCCTTACCCAGTACCCATCTTTAATTTTAATGATGTCACAAGTATTTCTTTGTGCCTCTTTCTACTCATTAATTGTTTGTTATTGTTTCAGGAGAGGTATTCCACAGTGGGATTCTTTCTGGATTCAAAGCAACCTCACAGCTCCATAAAGCAACGGTCAGAGTCAATAATAATTTTACAGCAGAGTCGCTGGCTTCACCACAGCTTAGAAATGGAGGCGAACCCGTCTGCCACAAGCAGCTCAAAGCCATGCGTGAGTACGGGCCATAGAGTATCAAAGCACAAGTGCACAGAAGAAGTCCTATTCCGCTAGGAGCACTGACTGATGTGAGACACTGGTGGGAGTTGCCAAAAGGAGCTTGCCTACTGAGGTCTCTCCAGAGAGCTGAGACAAAGGATGTTAGGCAATTTAAATTGCAGGAAGAGATGGCACAACGAGCAATAAAGAGTCCTCTCAGCCCAGACAACACCAGCCAACCATCCAATCAGCATTAAATAGGGTCCTTTTGTTCTGAGGCGAGCTGGCTGTCTGGGCACAGGGCTGCACAGCAGAATAAAAGGGGTCCTTGTCTTAAGTGAGTCAGCACCGACTGACAGACTGCACTGAGGGGAGATGAACCCTCCCCACTTTGACTGTACAACACTGAGCTATTTAGATAGCATCAAAATCCCAGCACTAATTAGGAGTCATGTGACTCCTCAACAAGCGTACACATAATGTGCTCAGCTGTCAGTGAGCACACACACACACACACACACACACACACACACACATGCACTGAGAAAGAGGGAGCAATGCTTTATTAGAGCATAACTGTAATGCCCCTGCTGCCTCTGCTTTGTTACTTCATGTGTTTGTTTATTCATTATTTGCTGCAGCACTACTGAGTTCTTTCTGCACTCTCAAGTCGAAGAGAAGATTCAGGATTTGTAGAAGCCTATCCACTCGATTGTTAATCAATCTCCCTCTATTTTTCCTCGATCAAATTGTTCATTGTTCCATGGGAATTGGCACCATCCAGGTTAGTCTGTTAGTTATACTTATGTGCAAGTTAATTAATGGCGAAAGAAAACCATTACTCACAAAATTGCATGCAGGTCGTCTCATACAGTTCTATTATATCGTCTTGTTATTCTTGTTCTGGATGGCTGGCTTGCGAGTGAAGATTTCATACTCCAATGACCTGCACCAGCATTGCTTACAAATGCTGACATTTTCTCAGATTCTGGTGTTGAATATTTAAATAAGAGGGAGTTTGATCAGTTTTCAGCATGATAGGCCTCAAAACTGTAAACATTTCCTTGAAGAAGCAGGGTTTGATATTTCTCTACTGATGTATGTTCCCTTTGAAACCCGTGTCATTCCGTTCATATTGTCCCATGAACATGTTTTTTTGTTTGTGTTTCATAAAAGATGGGTTGTTTTCAGTGCAATAAATGTTATTCCACACAATCTGCAGTATATTTACACAAGCAAAACAAATCTAACAATGCTATATTATTACCAGGCATCCCCAAATGATTACTCTTTAATTGGCCATCCAGAGGTAAGAGGGTTTACTTGTGGTTTCTGCTCCATATGTAAAGTCCCACTGTAACTACAGGTATGTACATAGTCATAAAGCCCCTTTCCATGTGATGATGTGTCTCTGCCTTTTACTGAATGATCGATGCAGCTGATGTTTTAACTTCATGCAGAGCTCTGTGTGTGTACTTAACACCAGATTGTTTCAAGTCATGGCATTACAGTCGACCATGACATATTGATTACCTGCACCGATATACTCACTGAATGAGAAAATGAACCCTTTTGTGATAAAAAACACTTTGTAACACAGTAAAAGAAAAAAAGAAAGAAAAAAGAAAAGAAAAGATTTTACAAATAATGCCACAATCCATACAGGGGTATCAGTCACTGGATGTCTACTGCCATGCCAAGGTCGGGCGTATCCTCAAACTGGATCTTGTATTCAGCCTCTTGCTCTTCAAAAACAATGATCTGATTCATACAAGCAGAGGAAAAGTTGGACAAAGGAGGGTTGAGCACTATATTCCACAGGAAGATGAGGAAAATCTGACTCACACATACTCTATAGCAAACACCACACAATGCTTTTGCAATACCTCAGATTATTTTAATCAACACACCACTAACATTTAAGACCCATCTATGTCTTTCATCACAGTGTAATCATATCGTTGGATGGCGGTCTACATAGCTGCCTTAGACCTGTGTTAACAGATAGGCAGTATAATCCATATGTAAGATTCAATGTGAAAAGCTGTGTCTACACTTTGATGGAAAGGACCAGAAATGTGTCTACTGTACTTATTAAATTAACGTATTGCAAGAGCAATGTGCAGACTTTTCTCCACCAAATTTGGTGTTTTAACTCTAAACATTCTAACAGCAACTGAATTCAGTTCAATTCAATATCATTTGTATAGCATCAAATCTTAACAAAAGTTATCTCAGGACCCAACAGACTTTGGCCCATCCCACGAACCAAATCTCCCCCATAAGCAAGCACATAGTGACAGTGGTGAGGGAAAAAAACCTTGAACAGAACCTGGCTCTGGGTGGGTGGCCATTTGCCTCGACCCTCTGGGTTGTAATAGTAACTGTCATAGCAAAATTAAATATCTCAGTAGATCCATTACGATGCATGAGAAGATTATAACTGATGCAGTTGTACCTGGTTGATTCCACTATTGAGAAAGGGACCAGGGAGGTAGAGAGTTTGCTGGGGACCAATGGACCAGTAGCGGCCCAGATTCAGCCCATTGATGAACACAACACCTTTTCCCCAGCCCTGCAGACACAAAGCAAAACTAATTTGCTTCACAGTCCCCAATTCATGTAGCTCTCCTACAGCCACCTGTATAGAAGCGCATCACAAGCATGTCACGGCAAATGTCTTTGCACAATAATCACAAATTTGTGTTCACTCACTGGCAGCTTCACAAATGTGTCACTTGGATAACCATAGGCAAACAGTCTCCCCATAAAAAACCCTGGAAAGCTGGGAATTTGAGGGAGGTTTTTCCAGGGTGCCTGGTAGAGACTAAAAAAGGTAACATTTTAAAATACAATATAACAGAAAAATGAAACTGATATGCAGAGCTTCCAATGTAATAAAGCGTACGAACCTATCAATAAAGCTGGGTTTCATATCCAGGCTGTATATTGTAAAATCCCGCAAAGGAATATTGTTTAATAAAATGTCTCCCACGAGACCTGTGAAAATACAAATCAAAATTGGCTCGCACTTCCACAGCTACCACTGAGAGCTTGAGCAATTTAATAGCAGTCATAGGATTGAACTGTGTCTTCTTGGCAATTACCTTTTCTCTGTTTGTCAAGATCTCTTCCACGATGCACCCGTCCACAGTTCTCCACCAGTAAGCTTAAGGTCCGCTGTCCCTGCAAAGATAAATCACTTTAATGTATGCTGATGATAAAAACAGACAATATGCACTATCAGTCACAGCTGAGATAGCATTGGGAACGAGGCTGATGGGATATTTGCCATTATCATCCACCTTGATGTCATACCTTACCATCGGGAACCGCCATCTCCAGGTTTCGGTGCTTGAAAAGTCCAATGAAGGTTCTGTCTACAAACACCTGGGCAAAAAAAAGCTCATTTTAAAATAACTGACTTCACAGGCAACTGTTTTACTTGAATGTAGCATCTCAAAGGTGCCATCAGGTCCGTTGTAGGGATTGTATTGCCTCAGCCATCATTTTTTTTTTTTACCTTTAAAGTCCAAATGAAATGAAAAAGGTCTTTCTCAGCTTGTTGGAAAATCCAAATTGTGACATCATTGTGTACCGGTAGGAAATGTCCCAATCAATAAAAGCATCACATTCTTTTTAATAACCATTCCACTATCCCATCAAATGAAATTTCCTTTGTTTAATTGAAAGGTCATTGGTTTAACACTTCTGAATGACTCCTCCCTTTGTTATGTCTTCTGCAATATCCAGTTTCAACAGGAAATACATCACATTAGGGAAGATGCTGTCAAAGTGCTGTTCATCCTGATTTCAGTGTAATCTGTGCACCTCCATGTAGCGCTACAGCACAAGTCATTAATTGCAGACACTACTGAATAGATGTGCTTTGTTTGTGTGAGAACAACATGGAGCAGCCATTGACAGCTGACAAATAACTGACCTTTCAGCAGCTAGAACTACAAGAATTACACAATAATAAAACTAAGAAACCCACTATAATAAAAGTACAAGATATAAGGCAAATTGATGACAGCCCACCAGATCCTTTTGTGTGTTATTGCAAGAATGCATCAGAGGGAGCTTATCACATCATGTACAAGGGTGCCTTACCAGGGCACGGTCTCTAATATTGTCTCCGGATTTCAGTAAACCTCCGCTGGTGATGGTGGTCTCATACAGGGTGTATCCATATGACTGGCCGTTGCCATTGTTCACTGGTAGATTCTCCATGTTTACTGGCGTGGGGGACTTTAAAGGCTGCAGGGAAAGATTAAATAGTTATATTGACCTCCTTGACTGAGAGGCAGCAATATGTTTTTCCACATGTAGATCCACATACTTACTCCCTCGGTGAGGCTCAAGGCGTCCCACAAGGACAAGTGCTGATACATGATAGCAGGTTCATAAGCCTCCCTGTAATGAAGGGTGGGCATATCGGGGAAACTCTCACCTACCACAAGCAGAGGTGAATGACAGTCACAGTTGTGCATTTTTGAAGTATAGCCTATACTACATGCTTGATATACTAAAATACAGAGAAAAGATTAGAAGTACTATTTTATTTTAGTGCTTTACTTACTATTGTATCTAGAAAATAGATCCCTGAGGAGATGGTACTTTGGTGTATACTCCCCAGCCTCAGTCAGGGGGGCATCATAATCTGCAAAAACAGTATGGCAGATTACCTATCATACACTGCCACCTGCAGGTTGTAAAACATAATGCAGCTCTGCATGCAATGAGAAAAAGTAGGTAATTCTCCAACACTACAAATGATATTATATTTAAATGTTTGCACAGTTACATGCAAGACATCACTATATGGTTAATGATAGAGTAAATGATACACATGGGAACAGACCATAGCTGGGAACTAATGCTTTGTACGAAGGATTAGCGAGAGCTCCACTCATGAAGCCAAAACTGGAGCCTCCGTGGAACATGTAGAGGTTGATGGACATGCCTCTCCGCAGGATCTCCCTCACAGTGGATACCAAATCTGCCAAGAAGCTGGACATGATTACTGGGTGCAGGAGAAATGATGCTTTCATAATGCAAAGGTCATGCTGCTACAGCATCCTCCTGAAGGTCAAATCACTGTAATGACTGCTTTTCACATTGCACTTACTCCTTTTTATTTTTATCCTAATTCTACACTGAGCTCTTAATCCCAGGCTAATATATTACACTGACTCATCTTTAGCTCCAATTCAGACATTTAGATATACATTTAAAGTATCTGGGTGGTGCTTTTCACCTGAACAACTCACAATGAGGAACTGTAAAATAACCACAGAGGTGTAAATTTCTAAGTCACCCAAAGAAGAAAAATAACAAGTGATAGAGAATTCAAACATTAGAGCCTTATCTACTTGGCAAAATTCCTGCAACCACCGCATTTAAATAGGGATAGATTATATCTAAGATATAATCCATTCCTATTCTGAAGGTATACTGAAGAGAGCAATTACAGTAAGGAAAGAGGAATTAACATTCAGTGGGGATGATGTGAAGAGAAATCATTTTTGAAAAGATTAGTTTTCAGCCATGGAGAAAAGTAGTGCTGCTAGTGTTTATAGCATCAATGCTGATATATAATGATAAAAAATCACTACTGAAAAGTAGTGATGCTGTATGACTTGACTGGGAAGTCAGTGGCAAAAAAAGTCCACTACTAGAGCAGAGGTAGCTCTGATCTTACACCTTTATCAGTAGTATGGTTCAACTCATAGGATTTTGAAGGCTGCTACTGGTGTTTTTTGAGTGAAGCTGCTGATAGTCAATATTTTGAGCCAATATTAAGTATATTTAACTTTGATCATTTCAAAGATAAAATGGTGTTTCCTTTACTGAGTGAAAACACTTTTGAAGCAGCATTTTAGACCATCAGTGGGACACTATTCAGTGGTTGGGAAACTCTGGGAAACACCATTGCTTTTAAATGAGGACATAATTTGCATAAACAAATACATAAAATAAATAAGGGATGCTCCCACTCTTGGGACAACACTGAGAGGAAGGATCTGACCGGGCTAATAAAGTGCAGTGTGACCACACAAACAGAGAAACATAAATGTCATCAATGTGGACACCTATAACATGAAAGCTGTCGTTACCCTCTGGGGGGAGCACGTGGTGGAGGTCGCCCCATACATCGTACCAGCCGGTCCAGTACTCCATCACCAAGGTGGGGCTGTTAGGCTGCCATGCAAACAGGAGAAGACTAAGCTATCAGTGGCTGCTGCTCATTTTCCAGGCAGACAAATCACTGTTTTCATGACTCTCTCAGTGGGAATGCAGTGAAAAGATATGGATAAGGCTTTATACACACCTGGATGGCGTTCAGATTCTGTATGTCCTTCTGGTTTAGTTTCTGGAGCTTCACTGTTTGGATGGCTACAGGAGAAGAGATCACATGGTCAGTTTGTGCATATGTGTGTGTATATGTGTGTGTGTGTGTGTGTGTTAATAACATACTGTACCTCCATTCACACCGCCTGACTTCAATCCGTCATGGTTGTCTGATGTGAGCAGGAGCTCGCTGATTCCTCTGGACTGTAAGGCCTTTAGAAAAATGACATTAAGTGACAACCATGTGAAAATCATCAGCATGGCCAAGCCTCTCCCTTCTGTGTGTGTTTGTGATTGTGCTTGTGTGTGTGTGTATTTGTGGAGGGGTGGCTGCATTTGTGCATACCTCCTTGATAAAAAGCATGTAACTTTCATCCTGTCCAAAAGATCCATACTCGTTTTCCAGTTGCACTGCAATGATAGGGCCTCCTTTCTTGAACTGAAATAACACAAATTAGATGGTGGCATTACAGGGACAATATGCAAATTATTTGGAGCTACCACAAACTTTTTTCTTTTCTTTTTTTTCAAACAGTGACCTGCAGTGGGAGCAGTTTGGGAATAAGTTTATCGAAAAAAGCGTTGACAGCCTTAGTGAAGCCTGGGTAAGTTGTCCTCAGCTTCATGTTCCTGTCGCGGAGAAGCCAACTGCAAAGGGACAGGAAACAAGACACTGATGATGAGTGACGAAGCCACGGAGCTGCGAGAACAACAGAGGCATAGTGCTGGACAAAACTTCCCTCGCAGCTGGATGGAACTTGTTTACACTGGTTGTCCACAGTAATAAAAATGGTACTGTGGGTCAAGATGAAGTGGCTTCTGTATGCTTTCATGCAAAATTTGCATTTAATGAGAAACATTGCTTGGAAAGAGAACTGCCTTTCAACAGTGGAGGATTGCACTGACTTTTGGTTTATCTGTGCACCCTTCTGTGCATGCATAGAAACGTATTATAAATGCAGTTCTATATGCAGTAATGTACAGTATATTTCCCAAAAAGTGAAAAACAAATAAACAAAAACATCTTGTGTCCCACTATGCCTAACCTTGGCAGTCCTCCTAGGTCCAGATCTGAGGAAATATAAGGCCCTGGACGCAGAATTACCCATAATCCCAATTGAGCAGCAAGGTTGATGTAAGCTCTGAAACCAAGAAGAGATCATAATCAAAAAACATTTTCACACAGTGTTTAGCCTGTGAGTGAGACCCAAGTCAAGTAACAGCCATGGAAATACACTCTGTGATTATTTTCTTTTCTTTTTCTAAGCCTCCATGTGACACAGTCATATCTCTATATTGTTTTAGGAGTATGAAATGTGCTTGGCAACAGCGGTGGCAGACTGAGGCCTCACATCTCTCTTTACTTATCGCCTCTCGTGCTGCTAATCACTTGATAAGTTGCTGTTGTTGTGGAAATGCTGCTGTTGTCAGGCGGCATCCTCTGCCTCTAACTTCTCCCCTGAGTACCTGAGCTCAGGTGATGATAAGGACACTGAAGAAAGTATTCCCGATGCGCCTCAGAGCTGCTAACGTTGTTAAGGACTAGAGAGATGGTGAAAGGTCTTTTTGCTGTTAGAGCAATGGGAATTTGCAGGTTGTGTATTGGCAGGGTTTCATTTAATGCAAATATAATTGAAGTTTTTCAGTGGAGGATGGGGCTGCACTCACATAAATTGCATCATACCAGTTGCTGATGAATGCAGGTAAAGTATAACACACATTATTCTGACAATGAGATAAAAACAAGCAGGTCCTTACTCTAAATCCAGCTGTGTGTGGAAGTTGAAAACCTGTCTTTCTGGCTGGTGCAAACTCCATGGCACATATCTGAAAGGATGCAGGATGCCCCTTGTTAGCAATTAACCAGTGCCCTAATTTGAGATACAGTGAGCTACAAATTAGAAGTAGCTAATCTATCGTACGTAGTGAGGGTGTTGATGCCACAGGCCTTCATTTTCATCAGCCGGTCCCTCCAGTAGGCCCTGGGGACGCGGAAATAGTGGATGGATCCCCCCAGGATGCGGAAAGGTTCTCCCTCCAGGGTGAACTGAGACAAGCTGGCGTTCAGCCCCATTTTCCTGCTCATCCTCCTTCCCCCTGCCGGCATGCTGGACAAGAATTGGGAATTATTTGTGTCACACTCACACAGCACACAGACTGTTGTGCTTAAATGGGCCACATGACTGGTAACATGCTAGATAGGAATTTGTGGCTGTCTTGTGTTCACGAAGGAGCAGCAGTACATTTGAATTGAAAGGGCAAATAGATTTATTTACTCTGGGTTTTTTTTCTTAAAACAACCATAAATACATTATTCCTATAAGAACATGGCATGTCTTTTATTAGTACATTTAAAGTAACCTTATTGTACTTTAGAGCAGTTTTATCTCCTATTGTATCAGTGTAATATCCCAATAATACTTCTATGGTGGCTTATGATGTATTTGCAATACTCAAGGGACTGTATTGGTACTTTATGGTGCAGCTACTTTTCATATAATATTTCTGTAGGGTGATATTTGCATATAGTGTACCTCTAAAATATATTATATGATTAATGAAGTTGTTTTTGTAAGATTTTTTAGGATTTAGCTGCTGAGAAACAACCTTTGAGTAACATCATATAGTCGAACAATTAGTGTGAACTTACCCGAGGTATCTGTACATGATGAAGCCGACGATGCTCAGACAGAGAAGTGCATACTGCCTTTTGTGCGCATTTCTCAGCCTCAGGACAACCATGGATGAGGTGTAAGGTCCTTCCCAGTGGCACAGGCATTAGACGGGCTGAGCTTCCCAGCGGAGCGAAACCTAATGTAGAGTCCACAGCAACATCTAAACACAGAAGAGGGCATGATGCTGGCCCGGGCAACGCACCGCCCTGTGGGTGTGCTGCTGTGCGGGCATTACCATGGAAATCAAACAAACGCCCATGTTATATTATGGCATATGATAGAGCCTTCAATGTCTGGCCCGGAACTAAAGTGGTACATGAGAATGACTTCGATGACAGCTGAAATACAAGTTGGCTATGTCATGCAAGTAGCGCACATAATTTAGCCTATACTTCTCAAAGATAAGTATAACATTTTTATCATCATCATCAACAAGAACAACAACCCAACAATACTACTACTACTATTACTACTGATAATATAATAACAACAACAACAACAACAATAATAATAATAATAACAATAATAACAATAACAAAGCTCCACTTATTTTGCCATTTTTAAACTTTTTTCAGTCAATTAACATTTATTTATGTTTATTTATTTTTTATTTGTTTTTAATCAGTGCACATTTCATTTTGAGGGAAACATGATTGGTTTGAATACTGAATATAAAATTCCGTTTATGAACCTCCATTTATATTTAAATGATTTTTTTATTAGCCTAAATAATGATTTTTAAGGAGCCTTGCATGGATGCTATTTTTTTTAAATATATATTTTTTAAAAATCTCACGTACCCCCTGGAGTTCCTCCACGTACCCCCAGGGGTACGCGTACCCCCATTTGAGAAACAGTGCTCTAGAATAATGACTTATTGCCGTGCCATACACAAATTTTTGGTTTCCTGTGGTATCATACAGTAGAAAAAAAAACACTACACACTTCAACTCTCCATATTTAATGAGCTGATTGGTATGGACTACACTCCCCATGTTCCTTAGCGCTTCGAGCTTGCGCAATATGTTATCCAGGGGCCTGTCTACTAGTAGCGTCTGTTTGGTTTTGTTGTTGTGAAATTAAGGGTGGAAGAGAGATAACTGGCGAAGTTAATAAAACCCTGAGCTTGTCGCATGAGGTAAGGAGTGTAAAATGTTTAAATATCCGCACTGTCTCGGACTCCAGGCGCTTGTTGAGGTGTTGTCTCCACGAAAAACACAACAGCCAAGTTAGTTGTCCAGCGTTAGCTAACAACACAGACGAGCTAACACAGCACTAAACAAGCCAGCGAAAGTCAAAGATTATGTGCTTGGATACTTCATGCCGACTGGACTACCCGGGGAGAGTCTTTTAAACAGGGTGTTTCCACTTTCCCTGCAGTCGGCATCCAGCTATGGAGGCATTTGGGCAGGCCTCAGTGAGCCAAACAACATTGTCTCCTGGCTATCATCTGTCTCCAGCTATATTAGTTAGCTAAGCCCGGCCAGCTAGCGTTACAGATGTCACCAGGAATCATTTCCTGAAGCACACTCAAACACTTTTTTTCAAGGATTTATTGAACCAGTATGTGTGCTTCCTTTTTTTAACTTTGGGAGAGGTGACAGTGCGTTGTCGTATCGTCCTATGTAATTAATAAAATAATAGCTTTGGACTCTGTGTTTCCTCTTGCCTCACTTGGAAGGAATAACTTTAAGGTACCTCAGATCTTGGTATTTGATTTTTTTTTGAATTATTGATGTATTTGGTAGCCTTTGTCTTTATTCTTCCTGTAGGATTACAGTGTACCTAACTATCTGTAATGTACTTTGGATATCTTGACATCCCAAAACAATAGGCTCTATGGGGCAGGTGCTACATGCTAAGATGTCACTAGTTTTGTGTATATGGTGTTGAAGAGAAACAGAGCACTTTGTCTTGATTAGACTAGAGGCCTTACTATGGCATGTTAGAGCAGCTTCTCTGAGAGAAGGGACACCTCCTAGATTAGTGGTAGCTTTTCATTAAATATGGTTATTCTTATGAGTTTGGGGACTGAGCAGTGATGAATCAGCACAAAATGGCCACAAATCTACAACCAAAAGATGTTCACCAACTGTCTGGCACTGACTTTTGTACAAGCCAAAGGCTGTAGGTCCTGTTTGTAAAAACACTGGTTTGATTCATTGAAGCAAAATGTTTATACACAGTGAAAAGCACCCAAGGCAGTTTTATTAATATGTGTAGCCTTACTGTGTCACAAGTTTTGTGAGTACACAAAGTCACCTGTTAGGGTCTGAGTCTTAGCTCTCTGGACTTTCTAGTTCTTCAAGAAAAGTTCAAAAGTGCAGAGTTGAACCTGCTGGCTCTTGTCCTCACGATGTGTCCTTGGTTTTGCGTTGGGACAGGTTACTGGGTGAGCCCCTCCCTGCCATGAGAGCTGACCACCAGGTCACCAGCCCCCCCTCCTTCTGCAGTTGATGGATCTGCAGCTGGTCCAGAGATGACAGACAGCGTCAGGGCCTTCCTCCGCAATGTTGCGACGGTCAGCAGACACACCACAAACTCACACATAGGCTCTGACATTACTGACATGAAAATATGCATGGAGTGTACAGTTGGACACATGGATTAAACACTGAGATATAACTCTGTTTGTTGTATAACGGAGCTGTTTGATGAAGATATTCAAAATATTAACAACTGGAATTTTCTGTACTTTCACTGAAAATGTAAGTCATATAGTCAACTGACATATTAATCTAAATGCAGTGAGACGCCAACAGAGAAACTTGATTTTTATTGTGTGTGCCAAAAACAATGCAATCTTCCCAAAATAAATTTGACACATGTGCAGTGCAGTATATGAATTATAAAAGTTTCTTCCTTGATACGCCATGGAGATTAAGTGCTTTCTTGTGGCTACTCTGTATATCAGATTCATTTTAGTTAAACTGACCAGTATTTCTGTTTTTGACATTCTTAGTGATAGAATGCTGCCCAATGTTAATAAATCAGCTGTGTAATTTCCCCACTGAATACAAACCTCTCATAACAGTCGGCAACCAAGTAAGTAAATAAAAAGTCTAAATAGTCTAACTAAATACATAGTCTAGATATCAATGTTTTATCGATAGTGTATGAGGATAAACTTTACTAGACTAATATTTTGATGAAGCAGGGTTATTTATGTAGTTGGTTGTTTTTTGTTGTGGAAGTGAGTTGTGTTTAAATGTAAAACTGTATTGTTAGTTAATTTTGTAAGCAACCTGGCCCTACTGCAAGAGCAGTTGAAGCATAATGTGCTTCTGTTATGTGGAACAGTTCCAAATGTCAAAGTTTTTCATCTTATCCACTGTCAGAAATTAGTTGTTATTTTGGAGTTTTCTTCCATTAAGAATTTCTGCAACAGGGTTGGGCTGTTCTACTGGTTTGACAGTGAATTTGGCCAGTATTTGCCATTTATTTAAATAGTAAAGGTCAGCCGGTCATGACAGAAATATCTGATATGATGGAGGTTCCTCCCTGAGTGTAGGTAGTGAAGAGAAGAGAAGCCATGCCAGCATGGTGTGGGAATATTTTACTTCAGGGATGGCGGTCTATAGTGGTTAGGGTTCTTTGGGCTGTCTTTTTACCCACTGCTGAGAAAAGGACTGAGATAACAATAAATCCTTGTGTTTGTTGTTGTTGTTGTTTTTGGTCATCATAATGTTTATACTTAAAGAAACTGAATAGTGTCACAAAATATAGCCTGCTGACTACGTCATTACCCAGCACATACTGAAATGTCTCATGGCGCTATTTCAGATTGCATTTAAAATGTCAGGAACAGCAGGTGATGTATATTTTCTTTTGTGCGTGTGTCCTCCCAGGGGATCAAGGACTCCATTTTGGGGATTGGAACAATCTCGAAGCTGGATGCCCGCATCCAGCAGAAAAGGGAAGAGCAGCGGAGGAGAAGGGCCAGTGGGGCCCTGGCACAGAGACGGGCACAGAGTGAGGAGCGCAGACCTGACAAGTAGGCAAAGGGAAAAGCTACATGTGCTGCATGCAGTGTTTAGACACCCAGTCATTTTTAATATGAGTAGCAGTCATTCAACCCAGTGCATGCTGTCTTTTGATCACTTGCATAATGCTCTTGTGGTGGTTGTCACATTGGGTTGTTCTGTCTTCTCTCTCAGTGAACCCAAATTAGCGAGTAGGATTTTTCAATGCTGTGCCTGGAATGGAGGAGTGTTCTGGGTAAGATGCTTTGTCACACTGCGGTTTCAGTAAAGCCAAATTACACATACTCTACTGAGGATGCTACACCTGCAGTTTGCAAGTTTCCATGACGTCACTGCCCCATTTGGACTATATGTTGTTTGTTTCTGTTGGCTACTGTGCAGTCTTTGGGCTACGTCATTCCTGCAAACGTAAATCTAAACAAATGACAGCTCTGATAAACAAATCAGCTGTGCCAGAGCTCTGTGCTTGTAACTGTGTTACTCTGTCCTTAACAGAGTAACACAGGGTGTATGCACGTTTGGAAAAAGTCTTATCATAATTCAAGGCCTCAAATGTCCTTGAACATTGTTAAATACAGCTTGTAAGTGCAGTTTAAAAGCTTTGAAACTCCTGCTGTCCAATAGTCGATAGGTGTACAATTTTGTCCTCCACATCCACTTTCATTTCCCCAGCAGAATTGGCTATCTTGTGTCACTTAAAAGGTGTTAAGAGCTTGGTGAAACATGGCGACAGATATGAGTTACATGCTGGATTTGTGGTGGCTGCACGAGATGCCAGATTTCCAAAGTGCTGATTTGGGCTAGAGGCATTGTTTAAATATGCCTTTTGCAGGACAGCGTCATTTATTGATTGCGCTCCATTTGTTTAAACAATTAAGGTATTTCAGCACTTAAAATCTTAAAAACTGCAGCTTGAGTTCATATGTCTTACCAGTATAATATCCCTTAAGAGTTGATGAGTTGAATGACTACAGCATTTTGTGTGTTTCTCTCCAGCTCAGTCTGTTTCTCTTCTATCGGGTGTTTATCCCACTGCTGCAGACTCTCACAGCAAAAATCATCGGTATGTATGCTTTCTCTCAGCTCTGGGACACGTTCTCTGATCAGTGTTATGAACCAGTCTGTCAAACAGCTGTTGTGTTTTTGTTTTTTGTTTTTTGTCTACAGGTGACCCCTCGCTCCATGGCAGCGTGTGGTCCTGGTTAGAGTTCATCCTGACCTCAGTCTTCAGTGCTCTCTGGGTTCTCCCTTTGTTTGTCCTCAGCAAGATAGTCAACGCCATCTGGTTCCAGGTCAGGCAGAAATTGCATAAATTTGTCATGTCTCCCTCTGGCAGATCAAATAAGTGTAGCTATCGCTGCTTATGATTCTGTAATCCTAGAAGAATCAACACTTGCAAATCTTTAGTTCATGAACGATGCGTCTGTACTACAGAGTTGGGGATTGGAAGGGCTGCTGACTTCAGATTTCAAGCCTCTGACATTTTTTTTAGCAGTGTCAGAACATTTCTGGCGTAGTATTGTAATGTGGCTTGTAATGTGCTGTGTCATAGTTATAACACTGTAAGCCAATAGTGACAACATGTTGGCAAAACAGTGCAGAAAATAAACAACAATGATGTCACTTTGACATTACAACAGTCTTAATAATGTTGTGCATGGATCCTATCACATAATCTGACCAGAAACCAGAAAAACCTAAAAATCACACTGGGGTCTTTTATGTCTTTGGTGATGTATCCATGTGATATTTCACATGCTATTTGTAGTTTGAAAAGAGATACACATAAATATATGAGTATCTTTTCAGTAATATCAGTGTCTTATTCTCTGTCGTAGGACATAGCTGACTTGGCATTTGAGGTGTCTGGCTGTAAAGCCCAGCCCTTCCCCAGCGTCAGCAAGATCATCGCAGACATGCTCTTCAACCTCCTCCTCCAGGCACTCTTCCTCATTCAGGTACATATTTGCACACCATAACCTAATTTTTTGCTCTCCCTGTTTACATAGTCTCTTTACCAAGTATGGTCATGTTGGATTTGCATTCGTAGTATGTTTACCTAGTGCTGCTTTATCTTTTTCACTAAGGGGCCAAAACGCACATAGAGTACATGTATTTGGGTTCAGTCAGAGCTGTTAGCGCCCTCTATCATCAAAATGACAGAATAAGAAAGCCATGCTGTTCACTAGTCTGGTGCAAAGCTGCTTAACAGTGCAGGTCAAAAAGTGAAGCCTCTTTGTTGTCATGGTCATGCATATGTAAAATATATGTAAATATTATGGTTTGGCCTACATATATTTAGCTGGCACCTTATTGCACAGTTTGCAAATTATGGTGTTACTGTAATGAAACTTCTTTGTAATTATGGAGTAATTAATGGGTAACAAAACCAAGTTCTTTGGAACTAAGAGGTAACAAAGTTGCAGTTATAAGGGACTCAGGAAGTAGTTTGTGTAAATTTGGTGTAACAAAAGAGTAACAAGCATTGTTTTACAGCCCGCAAAACCTGTAGTTACTGGAAAGAAAAAGTTACACTGTAATGACACAGTAACTATTTCATAAGTACCTCATAATTACAAAGTTGTTACTTATTAGTTCCCCAGAATTTTGTTTTGTTACCCTGTATCATATTGTCTGTTCCTCATCAATACAAAAGAGTTACACAGTATGTAGTTCATAGGTTTCTTATAATTACAAAGTTGTTATACCTTGGTTTCCTAGAATTTGGTTTTGTTATATAAATTAAAACAGAGATCAGATTTTTTCATACATTCCCACATGCAGTTATGGTCCAATGAAAATCTGACACGAAAACTTTTTTTGGGATATGGAGAGGCTGCCATCCAGAAACCGATGCCTATATCTAACTAAACATTATTGCTTTGAACAGTCCATGTATGTATCTCAAAGCTCTGAAAAAATCAAGAAGCTGGGGCATATACAAAGTTGTTTTCTGAAGGCTCAAACATGGTCGACCATGAAACCTGAGTAATTTTTTTTTTTCATTTTTGAGGGGCTGACATGCTTACCGGTTATGATGTGTGACAGATCTTTTTGTATATTCTGGGAGAGTTGGTGGAGGTGTATTACCGTACCAAATTTCAATGTCCTGTGTGGTGTAGTTCTTGAGATATTGACACCTGAAAATGGAGGAAAAATAAGGACGTGCGAAAATCATGCCAAAACCGACACATAACCTCCTCACTAAATTGGCCGTATTTCAAAAAGTATCCATCCGAGCAAACTAAAATTTTACAATGTGCCTATTGGATAAATAAGGAACAACTGGTGAAAATTTCAGATTTTTTTGAGACCCAAATGTGTGGGCCATTTGTTGAAGTGACATGAAATGACCCGTATTGATAAGGCCATGCAAACTATGGTAGCATTCATTTCACTAACAATTTGAATCACCAACTTCCTTAAATTACTGTAACTCGTATTTGAAAAGGGCCCTTAAGACATTGTACAAAGTCTTTGTACTGTCAGAATGGCTGTTATCAGCGCTGCAAGACGGAGGCACTGAGTCAGGCAAGCCACACGGAGAGTTTTCATCCTAGATTTTCAAGTCCAATCAAACCACCTTCTGTCTGACAGAAGTGTGCAATTAGTGATGAAGTGACTATTTTCTCCTGCAGTTCTCGTTTCAAGAGCTTGTTTACACAACAACTTGATTTGAATCAGTTTCTTCAGAAATTAGACACAGCCTCTACTCTGTTTAGTTCAAGTAACTAAGAGGCAAAAATGCACAAAATTGCCCCCCTCACAATGCGTTCATCGTCCGTCCGGACCTTGGTGTTTTAAAGTTTGTGGTTTATGTGGTGTTCTTGCAGGGTATGATTGTTAGCCTCTTCCCCATTGATGCCATTGGACAGATGATTAGCCTCCTCCACATGTCTCTGCTCTACTCCCTGTACTGCTTTGAGTATCGCTGGTTCAACCATGGTGAGATACTCCATCTGTTCCTTCACACACAAAGATTTATCTTGACCAGGTGTTGTGCTCACACAGAAGGATGTGATCAAATGTGTGTCTGTTGTATGTAATCTGAAGGTATTGAAATGCACCAACGGCTGTCCAACATTGAGAGGAACTGGCCCTATTACTTTGGCTTTGGTTTGCCAATGGCTCTGTTGACCGCCCTGCCCTCCTCATATATTATCAGGTAAGATGGCTAACACCAAAGACCATTCAAACACATTTTCTGCTGTCTGGTGAAACCCAACAGAGCTCAAAGACTTCAACAGTGGTGCAAATGCGATCTCAAAGATAATTTTTGCCATAGTGAATGTTAAGCCAATTTCTCTAGCGGGCCTCTCTGCCTTTCTTCAATTCCTTTGGATTTTTGTAGATAAACAGTTGCCATGTGAATTTTTTGCTACCTTTAGCTGTTTTCTATCAACTCCAAACAATATCAAGCAGTTCTTAAATGGCAAAGTGTAGTAACGTAAGCCATGGCGAATGTGCACAAAGTTTGTTGGGTCCCATCTAATAAAGAATTAAAACATTGTTTGTCAATGAGAAATACTTGCTTTTCAAATGCTCAAAAACTCCCTCCATGATCTTTGCTTTCACTTCATGTGTGTGCGTGCGTGCGTGCATACGTGTTGATAGGCCCACCTTAGACAGCCATTGTCACTTCCCATCATATCTTTATCTATGGTTATACCTGCCTTATTTCAAAACATCTCAGCTGGGTAGTTTTTCTACTGTACAGTTGTTCCTATGAAATGAACTGGAATCAGGTACCAAGTAGGCAGCTAATGTTCTTTGACATGTAGATGCACAAATCAGTTGGACCTAATGAAAATATAAAACTTATTTCTTATGCCCTACTATACCTTTTAGAAAATTTAGAAACATGTATGACATCTAAGAAGTCCCTCTACCTACATTTTACCCAAAAACGTGAATGAGAGAGGCACTCTGGAAAGTGGGCCAACATCCATGATTGCCAGAATGATCATTAATACAAAGACATGAATTTTTGATAAGTATGTGCTTTTTGTTTTGTTTTTTTCTTTTCTATGTAGTGGCTGCTTGTTCTCCATCCTCTTCCCTCTCTTCATCATCAGCGCTAACGAGGCCAAGACACCAACAAAGCTCTAGTGAGTGGAATATAATGACACTGAATAAAAATGCTGGTTCGTTTCCATTAATTAGTCGGTCATCGCATTGGTGTGTTTTTTCCCTCTCGCTCCTTCAGCCACTTCCAGCTGCGTCTCTTCTCCCTGGTTGTGCTGATCAGCAACAAGCTTTTCCACAAGACTGTCCACCTGCAGTCGTCCCTGACCTCGTCCGCCTCCTCAGAGAAGCTGCCATCTCCCCACAGTTCCCCGACCCGCCAGAGACTCCTGCCCACCCAGTGACCGCCCCGCCAGGCTCATCCACTGGGAGGACACAGGAGAGCAGCTGACGAGCAGCCTCACTCAATGTGAAAAAGTGTTTCTTCAAGAAGGATTTCACTTAATGAAGATGATGTGTGGTTAAGCAGAAGGGGTTTACATGTTTTTAACTAATCTGCGGCCCTTTGGTTATTCGTTTGCCCATCAGATACGTTTTCTGACAGAAAAAAATTGTGATTGACTGCCCTGTGCCTCAAACTCAAAACACACACATACTGAGTACTTTTCTTGTTTGCTTTCAGAATTTTTTCTTTGAGTTTTTGTTAATGTATCATGTGCCATTTGAGTGCCCCCTCCATTAATCCAGTACAGCACAAGAAGTCATGTTCAGTTTATTAATACATTAAATCCAGTTAATGTGACTTAAAGAAGGAAGCTCTGCTATATTTTGATGGGGCTTGTTTGCATTCAGAAGCAAAGCACAGTCATTATTGTCTATCACTTACATTTTTTCAATGTTGCAAGTCACATTCCTTCCTTACAGATTGAATGCTTGCTTGCACTTGAATATTGGTTTCTCTGTCATCTGATGATGTCCGTGCAGTTCCCTCTGAATTCTATAAATAATACTGTACAGTTTAAAAAAAAAAAAGGGAGGCTTTTTTATCCGGAAAGTGCTTTGTTTTTAGTGGATTTTACAAGTCAAGCAAGGGGAGGGGGGGTGGACATCCAGTGAAAAGGACTGGTCATCTGAACTAACTGAATCCAAATGTTTAAATCACTCTTTTCATGCGGTGATTAAGATTTGCCTGGAGTTTCAACCTGAATTTGCATTTCAATCCACTGCATGAAGAAATGTTGCGATTCTGGGGCTAATCCAGGCAAAGGAAAAACTGTCTATTTAATAAAAGTTTTCAGGGTGGGGGTTTTCAGTTGGTGTGTAGTTGGTAGGTGAAGCTACATGACTCTGTTGCTGGGTCAGATGACACTGCCAAACTGCTTCATCTACATTTTGTTTATTTCACTTCAACCAGTATAACACACAGCTCTATAATATAGGAAGGAGTTGCATAGTTGACGTCTGGCGTTCCCTCTGAGGGTGATGCACACCTTAATGGATAGGGAAACAGCATCAGCCTGCTTGGTCTGGTTTTCCCCCGAGAGCAGAAGCAAATCTTAAGTCGTCTGTACAGACCACGGGCCTCTTGGTTTTTGTGCTGTATATAATGTTACTACATTCACATTGTTTGACCAGACTCCCACCATGAGGTGAACCCGTCACCAACCTTTCTCTCACTGATCGCTCATGGCCATGGGAAGGGGCCATGTTTTTGAAACGGTATGTAATTGTAAGAAGTGCATAGTGTTTGTGCAGACTGATATTTGTGAGTGAGGTTTTGTAAAAGTAATACGTCTAATTTCAATAAAAATTGGTCAGTATTCAAAATTTTACCGGTGTGTTGATGTTTTTTTTTTTTTTATCTGCCATTGTTGAAACTAGACAGGTGTTTTTCAGTGCTAAGCTCACCAGTAAAAGGAGGAAGACAAGTGATTTGAGGTTCCCAGTTGATGGTGATCACAGGATTGGAAAGCTATAAATACATAAAATTATGAATTCGTATTTTAACCCTTTAAGGCCTAACTCTCACACAGGCTGCCTGGACTTGTGTTGTTTTGGCTCTAAAACTGTCATATAATGTCCTGTGAGTATGTGCTTTTGCTCTTTTTTCCAGGATTACTTTAGCTTTAAATATCTGCCAGTGATGTAACATTACTGAAATGTTTTGAGTGTGTAATAACAGCTTAAGTTGAGAGGTGAAAAGATGTGGAAGATTCCAAAGATATCCTTACCATCCTGTAAATGTCAGTGATAATTTACTGAAACAGAAAATTAAACATCCAGCTGGACATCCAAGTTCCTGATAGACTACAGATGGAGCACAATAAAAAAAAAAGTTGATTGAATAAATGAATAAACGAATACAAATAACTGAAGCATTTTAAAATGCAGCATAAGTAACTAAGTTAAATTTACATTGTGGCATGTCATTTTTTTAATAGAGTTTAGAAACAATGCCCTACAATGTCATTGGCTTTACCACAATCAGTGGAGCAAGACTGCACTGCCTGGTTACAGAAACTAAGAAGAGAAACTACCTCCATTCAAATAATTTGTTGCAGTTTTGAAACCCATTGCTCAAATGAAACTTTACAGTGGGCCTACATCCTTGGAGGGACAAGCAGCAAAGTATCTACTAACTTCTCACAATTTCAGACAGCGGGACATTAACGATTCAAAAAATATTAGAGTTGCAGGATGGATTTATTAAGATACAGCGCATTTGACTATTGAGTAGCTGATTTACTGACTGGTCGTATTGAACTGTGTTGTTTTCTGACTGCATTCATTTACACGTTGAATTCCTGCAGTCAAACGTGTCCCTGAGTTTTGGACCAGCAGGGGGCAGCACGCTTCATTCCTGCACTCACTAAGGACACGTCACTACACCTCAGCTGCAGCGGGCGCCTCGGTAGGCACGGAACACGTCTGAATGACAGCCGCTTAACCAATCAGAGGCGTGCGGCGTCTACTCTCAAGCCAATAAGCGTAAAGAGAGGTCTGGTAGGGGCGGGATTAGGGCACGGTGAAGGTTGTGTGTGAAAAGTGTATGAGTAACAGGAGCAGAGCGGGTGAGTGTTGCTGAATGTAAAATAACTGACTTTGCCAGCTGAAAATGACTATTTGCACCATTAGCCTGATGTTCTTCTCTTGCATTTGAGTGAGTGGCTGGCCTTTTCGGAATAAGTGTGCGGGGCCGCGCTGTTTATTACACTGTAACTGTTAGCCTGCTAGCTAACCCAGCTACTCTCACACTTTAAGCTAACGTTAACATTGAATGGCAGCAGCAGCAGCAGTAGCCGGCCTGATGCTCACTGAATATATGACCAGGTTTCCACACGTAGTGATTAAACAACAGTGTCTGCACTCACTCTGAACGTGCATATCAAGTTAGTATCTTTCCCTGCCGGTGTGATGTTTGTAGAGGCGACTAGCTGTCATTATTTAACATGCTTGCTCCAGTGCTGCTGGGGAAGTTAGCTAGTATTACAGCTGACTTTAGTTTAATGATGGGCTTTGGTGTTTTGCATGATGGTCAATTTGCTGGGGATGCAAATGTGAGGGTAAAAATGTTCCTGCAGAGATTTTTTTCCCTTTCCTCTGGAAGTTAATAGGGGTTTCCTTGAGTGGGCACTTCCTGGTTCCTCTCGCCACATCAGACTGTGCGTGGCCTTATCTGGTTGGGCTGGACGCATAGTTAACTCTCCGAGCACACACTGAGATTTATTATACATTAGATATATATATTTAAAAAACAAAACGAATATTCTCGTTTTGTTGTGTTTACTTAGAATTGCATTTTGGACTTTATCAGAGAAGGTGCATCTGCTTTCCTACACTTTAATGGAGGGGACTTACAGTGACTGTGTTCCTCCCCACAGGTAGTACGGTTAGCGCTCCCTAACCTCCTCAAGATGACCAAGCTGGGCTTCCTGCGTCTGTCCTATGAGAAACAGGACACGCTGCTGAAGCTGCTCATCCTGTCTATGGCTGCTGTCCTCTGTGAGTCCCCCACCACCTAGACATTAAGAAAACAAGTGCTGTTTGAATCTGCAATATTGTATATGGATGTGAAAATTTGTCTTTGGCTCCACAAGTTAGTTAAAACACTTTACAGTAAATCACAATGCATACAATAGTGCAGTGGTGTTCATGAATTTAGCAGTGTTACTGCATTTAGTATGGCAGGTTTTTGTAGATGTTCGTGAGTGCTGCACTGGCTCTAGAGAGTCTTCCTGAGTGCAGTTTTATGAATTCTTTAAAGAGGGGATGAATAGGATCAGACACTATCCAGGTTTTTGTTTCTCCTGTCGTGTATACATACACCCAAGTTGGCCGTGCTCTTTGCCAACGATTTTACTGGCCGTGTGTATAATTATAGAAGGTCTATTTTTCTTCTTAGACCCAAGGTGCTCTATCATGTACACATATCAAAAGTATTAAAACACTTTCCACAAGACTTCTGTAAACAGTCTCTAAATTTTCATTGGTTAATATATCATATGAATCCAGTTTTGTGATGAGATACATACTGCTTTGTCTGTAAAACCTAGTGTCATCAATAAAGGTTCCTAGATATGTAAACATTGCTCTCATACATTGTTTTGTAATAGTTGAACCCATGTCAAAACATTGATCTATGTGTGAAATCTGCTCTTTTGTTTCTCATCTTCAGCATTCTCAACAAGACTCTTTTCTGTGTTGAGATTTGAAAGTGTCATCCATGAGTTTGATCCGTAAGTCCCTGCTATTTACTCCATCATTATTCATGAGTGTTGCTAATGGATTTTCTTCACCCAAAGCCATGTTTACTGCTTCTCATCCTCAGGTACTTCAACTACCGTACCACCCGCTTCTTGGCAGAGGAAGGGTTCTACAAGTTCCACAACTGGTTTGATGACAGGGCATGGTATCCGCTGGGGAGAATCATCGGTGGTACCATTTACCCAGGTAGGGATTGGAAATGATCAGTGCAATAAAGATGGGGAGAAAAAGCACAAGTCTCAGACAAGAGATGCCCTTTTAGAGTTTTCCAACATAAGCACTTTTACAAAGCTTATGCGAATTTGTCTCATTTTGTCTCCTCCTCTTGTCCCTCACCAGGACTGATGGTCACCTCTGCCGCCCTGTACCACGTCCTACATTTTTTCCACATCACTATTGACATCCGTAACGTCTGTGTCTTCCTGGCTCCCTTGTTCTCTTCCTTCACTGCCATAGTCACCTACCACTTCACAAAGGAGCTCAAGGTATAACTAATAATAAGATGCACAAATTCACTGTTATTGTAGGTTTTCAGTGTAAAGCAAGTTGTTCTTTCATTCTGTTCCTGTGAAGAAGTGAAGTTTCTGCTGCCTTCAAGTGTTTTTGGAAATGTAGTGTATTATTCTGGCATGCTACTGACTGGCTTAGTGTGGCACTCACTTCCACTTATGGTCTTTGTGTCCATGCAGGATGCAGGTGCTGGGCTCCTGGCTGCAGCGATGATTGCAGTGGTGCCTGGTTATATTTCTCGTTCCGTTGCCGGCTCCTACGATAATGAAGGTATATGCCTAAAATGTACAGTTTTGTTGTTTCTAGAAAATATCTGCCATCGGTTATAATACATTAGTCTAAATACCACTGCCCTGCTCTACCTAGGTATCGCCATCTTCTGCATGCTTTTGACCTACTACATGTGGATCAAGGCTGTCAAAACAGGCTCAGTGTACTGGTCGTCCATGTGTGCCCTGGCCTATTTCTACATGGTGAGCAACTAATCCACACTGCAGCAAAAGGGATCTACAGGTGGACATGTCACATGTGTATTAAACGTGTTCAGAGGTCTTGATGAGATGTGCATGTGTTGTATGTAGGTTTCCTCCTGGGGTGGCTACGTGTTCCTGATCAACCTGATCCCCCTCCATGTGCTTGTCCTGATGCTCACTGGCCGATTCTCCCACCGCATTTATGTGGCTTACTGCACTGTCTACTGCCTGGGAACCATCCTCTCCATGCAGATCTCTTTTGTCGGTTTCCAGGTAAGGATAAACAACACACTCAAGTCGCATTGCATATTGTAAGACTTTGTTCTGGAATGAATAAGGCAGTTGGCTGTAGTGTTTTCCAGCTGATCACTAGTGATTTAGCTCACAGGGCTTTTTTATATGTTATGTCCATAACACAAGTAATCTTGCCTGTGTTACTATTTCACTAAAAGCACGTAAAGGACATTTTTGTTTGCCATGAATTTGAGGCTCTCTGTGAACCTTCACAATACATGTTTTATTACTGAACTTAATACTAAGACACATTTCTTACGTTTCCATTTAAAATAAATTGCGTTGCTTCCAGTCTTGTGCACTTTCACTTGACTTTCCCTCAACTTGCCTGTTTTCACTTAAAACCATACAATTTTGGGCCTACCATGATCAAGGTTTTTGGGGGAAAAGCATCAAACTATAACACATCTGGTTGAAAGGATTTTCAGAGTCACATGTCAGGGAAAAGAGTTTTTGGCATCAAAGTTACCCTGAACTGAGTCTCATGGTCACTTTTATTGAAGAAGGTACAGCCAAATAAAGTATCTTCAGATTTATGGCCCTTGATTGACGCAACACTGCTCTGTTAAGCACAACTAACCCTCTTGTTTCCCTCCTCAGCCGGTGCAGTCGTCAGAGCACATGGCTGCCTTCGGTGTGTTTGGACTGTGCCAGATCCATGCCTTTGTGGACTACCTGCGCAGCAAACTCAACGCCCAGCAGTTTGAGGTGCTGTTCAAGAGCGTGATCTCGCTGGTCGGCTTCATCCTGCTCTCTGTGGGAGCTGTTCTCATGCTGACCGGTAAGAGATGCGACAGTGTTGCACAAAAACTGGTGGCAGGCCTAACCTCTGACCTCCCTGTCAATGAAGGGGCATACACAAACGGATTGTTGCCTTAGAGGGATTAAGAAAATTTATTATATATAATAAGATGAGCCAGGTATGCTTCACTTGCTAGTGAAAAATATAAACTAGACATTAAAATTTGATTTACTTAAAAAAAAAAGAAAAAAAAGGCATCTATATGTATTTACCATGCCTGTATTTTGCTGCTCTGTGTTTCTGTGGAACAGCTTATTTTATATGTTAAATTCCTTTTGTTTTTGTATATCAACCTTTTTATTTTATAGTATTGTAGCTACCCCGGGTCCTTGATATTCTTTAAAGTGTTTCAAAGTGAATTATCTAAATTGAAAACTTTTTAAAGTATTAAATTTAGTAAATTATTACTTTTAAATTTCAGGGGTCCTAAAAATGTTTTCTCAGCACAGTACTATTGTAGTGAGAAACGATAACACTGCTGCTTTTTTCCCCACTTGCCAGGCTTGTATTCATGGGTTGAATTTGTCTTAAATTAAAATATGTTAAACAATCTTGCAGTAAACTTACATAAATCGGCAGTCAGGCCCTGTGAAGACCTTTGCAGCCCACATGATAACTGTATAGCCATGTGGAGAGTGATGAAATTATGTTTTTGTGCCTTGTGCCAAGCCGTACCTACAGTGTATCTCTGTGTTGACCCTCAGGTAAGATCTCTCCATGGACGGGTCGTTTCTACTCCCTACTGGACCCCTCCTATGCTAAGAACAACATCCCCATCATCGCCTCTGTCTCTGAGCATCAGCCCACAACCTGGTCCTCCTACTACTTTGACCTGCAGCTGCTGGTGTTCATGTTCCCAGGTAGGTAGAGACACAATACCTGCATGCATGTTTAAGTTTCCCCCTGCTTAGCTTCTGTGCATTGAGCCAAACAAACAGTGCATTGCAGAAGACTGTTAGAATGAAACCTAATACTGCTGTGACTTATGAACTTGTGACTGGCATATCCCTACATTATTTTAACTAATTTGTGATTCATTAAAAAGAAATGTAGTTAAATTATGTAACTTAACAGTCTATGAAAATTTTTGAAGTGCCACTCACTATGTTGCAGACTGTGAAATTAGTATTGCCTTGTAATATAATAATATTATGATATAGGTTTCCAGTTCCCCAACCTTAAGTTTTGACTGACATTTTTCTCCACTTGGTCACAGTGGGTCTTTACTACTGTTTCAACAACTTGTCGGATGCCAGGATCTTCATCATCATGTATGGAGTCACCAGCATGTACTTCTCAGCTGTCATGGTAGGTCTTCAGTGTCTCTGAAATCGACTCTCACCCTCTGCTACTAAGGCCCAGTTTGATTCCTGATAACATATCGAGCTAGTCGTGCTGTCATGCCTCATGATCAAGTCTCTGTAAGAGCACATCGTACACATGCAACCACAACTGAAGTGCATCCACTTGTATGAAAAGAAGAGGTCTCTGGAGCAACGCAGTCAGTTTAAGTTTCCTATTTAAGGTGCAACAAGACTAACATTTCAATGCAGACTGCATGATGTAGATGCAGTCTGCATCAAAGTGTTAGTCTCCTTGTTTGATGTTAAACATTAGAACATTAGACCTCCTTCTTTTGTGCTTGCTGTCCTGCTCCTGTGATGCACAGATCCACTGATTACTAAAAGAGGCTAATGCGTGAAGGAGTTGTTTTTACATCAGTAATTTGTTCCATGTTTGCTGCCTCCTTAGGTGCGTCTGATGTTGGTCTTGGCCCCAGTCATGTGCATCCTGTCAGGCATCGGCGTGTCCCAGGTGCTAACCACCTACATGAAGAACCTGGATGTCAGTCGGCCAGACAAGAAGAGCAAGAAACAGCAGGACTCCACCTACCCCATCAAAAACGAGGTAAGAACAGAGAGTCTGGTACAGTGTGCTGCCATAGCAAATAAGGCTGCTATCAGCCTTATTGGTTGCAGGTTACCAACCTGCTGATATGTTTTTAGTAAAATTGTTGTTTACACCACAAACAGGACATTGTATGTACAGGTTATTTAAACAACAGGGCTGTTTTTAAATACCAGCCAAAGATCAAATTCACCGTCAATTGCTAGTTATTTATTCACCATTTTACAGATCTGATTTTGCAGTTAAAGGTCATTGTAGAAGGAGAAAATATTTTTGCACAATAAAGTTAGGAACAAAACGACTGAAGGCATAGAAAAAAGTCCCACACATTGGCTTAACTTGCAGCTATATTGCAGACATCATTTTGAACTGGTCTGGATTTTCTTCAGCTCCAAAGTCAGGCAGATGATAAACAGCAGTGCTTTAGTGAATTTGATAAATATTATGATAGAGGCTGGGCTGAGGGTAGACTTTTTGGCTGAGTGAATGTGTTGAATCTTTCACATTATGCATGTAACAGTGACAATTGTCTTGGGTTTACACTATTGATACAGTCCTGAATGAATACCTAGGCTACAGATTACCCAAGGTTGGCACAACAAGCTTCTGGGGAACAGATACATGAATTCATATTTAGCTACGCAGGAACACATTGTAGGTGGGTAAGCTGGTGTTGGATTAGGTCAGCGTGACAAAAATGATTCTTGACATGCAGAATCTGATAGACAGTGCCATCTGTCATCTTGTATCATTTGATTACATAACTGTTCACTCTGTGTTGCATGTGTTCACCAGGTTGCCAGTGGGATGATTCTGGTCATGGCGTTCTTCCTCATCACGTACACCTTTCACTCCACCTGGGTGACCAGCGAGGCCTACTCCTCTCCCTCCATTGTCTTGTCAGCCCGTGGAGGCGATGGTAGCCGCATCATCTTCGACGACTTCAGAGAGGCGTACTACTGGCTCCGCCACAACACCCCTGAGGTCAGGCATGCCTTAAGAAGTTTTGTTTTATAATATGACAAATTGCAAAACATTTTCTACTGAGGTGGTGAAAGCTTCTCCTCACACTATTCTCAACTTTGAAATATCAAAAGGAAGAAGTTATTTAGCCAGTGCATAGGTTGTCAAGTTAAATAAAAAAAAAATGTTTGTTTTTAAAAATGAATTGAACATTGAAGCATTGAAAATAAATGGTAATATGAGTTTGGGGACAGAGCGGTTTAAACATGCATGAATTTCCTGCTTTCATTGTTTTCCCAGGATGCCAAAGTCATGTCATGGTGGGATTACGGCTATCAGATAACTGCCATGGCTAATCGAACCATATTAGTGGACAACAACACGTGGAACAACACACACATCTCTAGAGTGGGACAGGTGAGCTGCTCTTTCCAGTCTAGATAAAGTAAACTGGCATTCAGGGTAACTTGGAGACATTCCCATGTTTAGAAGGTGCCACTCAATTGCATTGGATGTTGTTTTCTTGTTCTGCAGGCCATGGCGTCCACAGAGGAGAGAGCGTACGAGATCATGAGGGAGCTGGATGTCAGCTACGTCTTGGTCATCTTTGGAGGACTGACGGGATATTCTTCAGATGGTATGTAACAAATATCAGTAGATGAGCATCTGGAAGGGACAGCAGGTAAGGTTTCTATTGTGTGCCAGCAGCACACATTAGTGGTTCTGGATGTAATTCAGCATCTTTTGGTCTCGTTTCATCCCTCCTTGCATAAGAGCCATAGATGGGCTCTGACTGGTCATGGAATTCCCGGAATATCATGGAAACGTGTAATATAAACAGGGAAGTCAATAAATCCTTTGAGGAAGTCAGGATACATGTCGGAGTCTTTGTATTGTCTGTATTTCACAGCTTAGTTCACATATTAATCCCATTAGATCGGCTTCAGCTGGTTTTCTGCACAGGAACCAAACCAGACCAGTTTACCCCTTATATAAAGTTGTCTTAGCTGAAAAACAAAACAGGAAGGAATGATGTTCTTAGGCCACAGAGGCGCTCTTACTTAATATGGAAAGATATGGAAAAGTCATCAAGTTTGACTTCAGGGCCATGATGGGAAACATCCAAAAATAAGCCTTGTAGCAGTTGCTAAAAAATGATGTCTGTTTTTTTGCTTTCTAAAATATTTTAGTTTTTGTCAGCACGTCTCCAGTCTATGTCTTCTCTGTGTCTCTCCTTAGACATCAACAAATTCCTGTGGATGGTGCGTATCGGGGGCAGCACAGACACAGGCAAGCACATCAAGGAGCATGACTACTACACCCCAACCGGGGAGTTCAGAGTGGACCGCGAAGGCTCACCTGTGCTGCTCAACTGCCTCATGTACAAGATGTGCTACTACCGCTTTGGCCAGGTCTACACAGAGGCCAGTGAGTACCTGCAGCCCAGTCATATCAGCCTGTCACTGCTGCCTCCTTTTACCCGGCAGTAAGATGCATACTGAGACTGTCTTACAGGAAGAAACATTTATTATCATTATTATTGTTATTATTAGTAGTAGTAGTAGTATTATTATTATCAGAGACAGTGCTCTGGGTCATTTCTGCCTCGAATACCTTGCTGTTCCTCTCCAGAACTAAGATGTGATAGATGTAAATATGAAACAGCACCCTTCATTTAGGTGATTTGCTATCTTCTAAGCATCATTTTGACAAACTGGTAGCAAACACATGCAAACGCAGTTGTTTTTACCTGCCTTAATCTCAGTGTTGTGATGTTCCCTTCAGAGCGCCCACCCGGCTATGATAGAGTGAGAAACGCCGAGATTGGGAACAAAGACTTTGAACTGGATGTGTTGGAGGAGGCCTACACAACAGAACACTGGCTGGTTAGGATATACAAGGTAAAACGACTGTTTGTTTATGCAGATAACTTATTCTTCTGCTCGACTTTTGTTTTTGGTTTGTTTAGATGTATCAGTTCTCTAAAAGCGTTATTAGGTGCCCAGAACTGGTGTAGTGGTTCAGGTAAATTCCTGAAATCATTTCTACCTATGCTGCTCTAGTTTAGTCCTCATCATTTTGTTTTGTCTTGATCAAGTTTATATTGGCAGATGTCTTTTTTGGTATTTGGCATTTTATTAAAAATCTATTTGTGTATAATTCATCAGTACCACACTGTTGGCCCTTTTCCTCAGGCAGCACGCTTAGTTGGAACACATTTCAAGCACCACGAGCACCAAGCTTCAAAAGTGCTGCAGCCAAGCAGATGCTAAACCAAGCCTGTTTGTGTCTGTTTTTTGCTTTAAGTGCTTATACTTGTCACCAATATTGAAAGTAAATGAATTACTGGTTTTTGTCCTTTATACACCTTCCCACTTTTTCTGTTTTATAAACATAGTGTTTTGGTGTCAGTCCCTCAGAATCAAAGAACAAGGACTTCTCTCTATTTTGTACCAATATTCAAAAATCACACAAGGAGAAATCAAGTGCAGAAGAGACAGTCACCAGTTTCTCCAAGAAAAGTACCCTCAACCAACCAGAATGCAGCAATGCAATAAAACCACAAAATGTGTTGCATTTTGAATTAAGAACATAGGTCATTGTGAAAAATAAAATCAATCGTTAAGTACACGACACAGGTTGAGGGAAAGTTGGATCATCAGGAAGCGGAGTGAATATTTTCTTTAGTAGGTAGCTCACTGTACTTTGCTTAAAGGAGAAGTGTGTACATATAATTTATATATTTGCCTTGTGTCCATTAAGAGAGTGCAGATGTGTTCTGGACAGCAGCATCATAAACGTTGTTCTAACTCAATCCTGTGTTCAACCTCTCAGGTGAAAGACCTGGACAACCGAGGGCTCTCAAGGACATAAGACCTTCAATCGAACAGCAGTCCAGCACCCCTTTAGCACACAGCACTGAACGCCTTCCCCTGTGGTCAGCAGATGAGTGGGAAACAAATACTTTTTATACTTTTGTTCTGGGGGGGAGTGAATTGCAGCAAAGAGATTTTGTTTTTGTGGATAATTTTTGTTTTTTTATTTGTTACGATGAAATGTCTCATCTGGGATCAGGGGGAGCTGGTGTTAAAACGTCCAATCTGATATCAGGAGGTGATATCTGCAATCAAGTGGCCAACAGAAATGATGTTCATTTAAGAGAGGTTTGGATTTTTGCAATGTGGTCAATAAAAGTGGGATTAAATGTGACAAAATGGCGTTCTGTCTTTGTAAACTTTTGTTTGTGCATTAAAGAAAGTAGATAATTTCTTTTGGTTCTGTTCTGAAGTGAATCAACAAAACAGGAGTATTAAGAGGAACTGTATCTAAATCCATATAGTACGTTGACAGCATTCATGGGGATTTTAGATGAGAGTGTGCAATATTTCAACAAGCCTGGTTTCTTGCCATTTGTGCCATACACTCACTTCGTTTGGGGGATCAAATCTGTTGAAAATGTGGTATAAGAGCATTAGCATACACCTAGTATAAATTTAAAGTGGGCTGCAAGTTGCTGCATTTCTTTATAATCATTCAAACTCATTTTGTGTCTGGTGTTGTCACATATGTCACTGTTTGGATAGTTTTTAAGTTATGGTTGTAGCTCTAAAAATCTTTAATTATGAAATCAATAACTAAAACATTTGGACTAGACTTACTTTAATTTTAGATAACTATACAATATTGTTCAGTATTTCTTTAAGTTTTAACTTTCTGTTGCTGCAGTGGTGGGTCTGCTAAATGAATAGTGGAAATACTGGATTTCCATCATTGCTGGAGAGATGAGGATTCCTGCATTTCATCCATTTCAGACACTCATACTATGTGTATTCAGTCACTGTAATACATACCTTATTGTTGGATGACTTTACTTATAGTTGTTAACTGGCTTTACACTTAATTTGGAAACAGGTCAGGTTACGAGTAATACTGAAATACTGACTCATCAGTAGGCACAGAATACTGTTAATGTGTTATGGTTATGAAACACTGGACACAAGACTTTGTTTTATCATAGCTTTATAGTCCTGTTAGCAAAGCTTACACATGGAAGTTGAGATATTTTTATTTTAGTGTATCAAACACACTCGTCTCAATTGTTAAAAACTTAATATTAAAAATTAACACAATCATGGTGAATAAAAGCCATATAGTGAGAAGACAAGAAAGCATAATAGCCCTCAAAAGATGTCCACTTAAGATTTGATAACATCTCAAACAGACTTTCCTCAATATGACAGATTGATTCAGTGTTATTTAAGATCTTCATAAACTTATCTGAATGAGAGTAATAACATTTTATAACAGAATTCACATAAAGTGCCCATTAAATCCAGTCCCATACATTTCCAACAGTACCACCACCATGACTCAGACCTTTTAAAGGTCTGGCAGATCTTCAAGGAGGGCAGGGTTTCTTCTGTAAATGTAAGCATTGGCCTCGTCATCCAGCTTCACCAGCTCAGCCAATGAAGACACACAGGTGTCGTGGTCAGTCAGCATCCCAGGCAAACGGGAGGACTTTCGCTGGATGCGGCTGGACCGGCGCACCGGTGTCAGAAACTTGAGATCCTTGATGCTGCTCTTTCGCCGAGATCCGCTTGCAATGACCTCGCCATCGATTGTCTTCTTAACACTGAATGAGACAGATAATTGAGAATAATTTGTCAGAAAGGTCAGGATTAAGATGAATTCAGATTCCACTTTTTGTAAAATGGCAGATTGATTGCTGCATGATGAAACTGCTCACCCGGAGCATCTGGGTAACACTTACAAAATATAAAATTTTTTGTAGTATAAAAATCGACCACCTCACCTTTGAAGGTATGGAGTTGTCTTCACACTGTATTTCACAACAGAAGCTCCTTCCATCTTTGGTGTGGTCTCAATCACATCTTTGCCTTCCTCCTCCTCCTCATCATCAACATTCTCTTCCTCATCATCACTTTCTGCACTCTCTGATTTAATTTCATCATCACTTTCATTTTTTTCATTATTATCTTCTGTTTTGTTCTTCACTTCCACATTCTCTGGCTTGTGGCTACATTCCTCAGGCATTTCATTCACATGGTCTTGACACTCATCCTTTGGTGTGCTGTCCTCCATTTCAACATCATCATCTTTGGTCTGTGGGGGTTCTTGGGGACAAATAATTACAGGACATGAAAAGGTAGATTAAAAGCATGTCTGATGTGAGCAACACTGACCAAAATGCAGGTAAAAATAATCCTGTGAACTATCAGATGAAATGCCTTTGAGATTCTGCAGAAAATCTCAAATTCATCTATAGATCAGAGATCCAAGTGACACAAGTACACAGCAAAACACAACTAACCAAATTTAGAGTAGGGCTGGGCGATATGGACAAAATCAAATATCATGATACGTTTGACCAAATACCCCTAATGATATTGTGACAATATTGTACAGATGACTGTACTGTGTTTTCATGAGATATTTAACACAAGATTTTTGATTGAGTTGCTAGTAATGTGGATATGATAACCAATAAGGTAGAGGTAAGTAACATAACATCTACAACTAAGTTCAGAAAATGTCATCTCTTTACTGTGTTACAGCCTTTAAAACTGGGACAGGACAACACTTATGTCAGATATTATGATATCCAAAATCCCAGATGATATCTAGTCACATATCACAGTATCGCTCTGATATCGATATATCACTCAGCCCTAACTTAGAAATTACACAGGCAATCTGTAAACTTACCATCCTCACATCTAGAGGGTGTCGCCATGGCCTCCAAGGCATCACACAAGTTCACCACAATCTGCCATAAAATAAGAAAACATTTGTGGTGACTAACTTCACAGGTCAGCTTTTCTCGCCATGTAATCCAACTAACACTGAGAGAAATACTGGCTGTTTCCTTACATCATTCATTTGGGGCTCTGCCTCAGGTAGGTCCACATCGGAGTCGTCCAGCAGCTCCAGAGTGGTGTTCATGATCAGCGGAGGTGAGCGGTGTGTCATATCCTCTTGCCTCCGGTTGTCTTCGGGCTGAACAGCAGTAGAACCGGGCCTGTGTGCATCCATGCTGAGTTCAGGTTCAGCTTGAGGTTCAGGGTTACACTGGGCAACAGGCTGAGACTCAACATGAGACTGAACTTCAGGTTTCGTTGCTACTTTGGCTTTGGGATGTGTTGCTGCCATGGCCGGCCTCTTCAGAGTCTTTCCCCTGGAAGCCAGCCACTCTGCTAGTTTAGCTCTGAGGAAAAAACAATAAGTTTTGAGCATTTCTAATACAAAGCAACTATGAGGTAAATTCAAAAATATATTCCTGTTTACCCACGGTACATTCTGTCTGTACAGAGTTTGTATGATTGATGAGACTGGATGGGTATCCATTCAAGCTATAAAAAAAAACTACATGTAAGGAAAAACAAAAAAACAACAACAACAACAACAAAAAACTCAACAGCCCTTTCCAAAAACAATGGCATGGATACTGAACAGTTTCACCGGGAACTATTTCCTGCCAAACAACACTGGCAAAAAATCTATCCCCTCCCAGTTCAGACTGCTTGGGTGAGGATAGTTTGTGAGTGTTCTTGTGCAGGGAATATGTCCAGACGATACTCTTCATCCCCCAAGTGCTGTGGATTACGGTGGGTATCAGTTTCATTGTTTTTAGAAAGAGCTGTTGCTGTAGAGCTTTTCACATGTAAATTTTTTGATGGTTTGGACCCTACAAAACAACACCCATCCAGCTCCACTGTATTGGTGTTAAAGGTGACAGGAAAGCTTGCAGCAGAATGGAAACCTTGCCAAATCAAATATACTATAAGTGGGAAAATATGTTTTGCTGTGTTTTGGGTTAGGGTTAGGGTTAAGAGTATGGCTGTACAAAAAAAAGCTACCTTCTCTCATCAGCAGTCTCCATGGTAACTCTGTATTGGCTGATGGTACTAGAGACAGGAGGCTTGTTGACCTTCTTGTCTGTAACAACTGGCCTCTTGGGCTTGTTACTCTGTGTCTCTGTTGCCTTGGTGTGCATTGCGGTAGTGTTTCTGGAGCTAGGACCAGCTACTGTTGCTGGGACGGCTCTGGCAGGAGGGAGAGCAGAGCGGCTTCCGGTTATGGGACGGCCAGTGACGGGGCGCTTGGAGACTGGAGGGAGTCCATCTGACACCGAGTTTGACCTTGTAGGTTTAGGTTTCTGCATACCACGCCCAGGCAAATCAGCGACAGATTTGGACCTAATCTTTGCCAAATTTCCAACCTTTTGGCTCTCTGCTTTGGGTGCTGATGGGTTTGCAGCTGGTTTCGGGTCAGCCACTCCCACTGCGGTACTAGACTTCCAAATGGACCCAATTTTTGACTGGATTATCTTGCCTTTGTACATGCCTGGAGCAGACTTGGGTGGAGGCACAGCAGCTGGTGGCTTTGGTGCTTCTGCAACAATTTTTCTTTGTCTTCCTGCCTGTTTTGTGAGAAACGCCTGACTTAGCGTTTGTTTTTTTGCATCAGCGGCCACACCTACTTTTTCATCTGTCTGCTTGGCCTTCTTCAGAGCCTCTCCAGATGTTACCCTGACACCCACTTGTTTCAGCTTTATTTTTTGAGAGCCATCTTTTGCCAAGGTCTCTTCCTCATTGCTTTTCAGGTGCAGTGGAGCCAGAGTGGTCGTTTTGGAAACATTTCTTTTGGAAAAAGTCTTGCTCCCACATGCAGGCTGAGCATTCTCTTTATTTCCCTATAATGAAGAAGGCAAAGAAATGTGAAAAAATAAAATAATAATAATAATAAAAAAAAAAAATCAATATGACAACATTGATGCAACTTAGGAATCACAAAGGCAGTGACACACAAACATTTATTGCATGGAAACTCACTTTCTTGTTGATGTGATTCCGTCTTGAAACTGAGACGTTATCCATTGTGTGTTGCTGTCTCAATCAGCTGTTGAAAAGAATGATTTTTTAAATGAGCAATAATATCAGGATTGCATTTAATATATGATATCCATATGCAAAGTTACACGTTGTTCAAAACGTCGACAAAACAGCGCCTTCATGTTTACCTAAGGTTTGAAATCAGCCAATCGATCAACCGTTTACGGCCAAGCCAACAAGCCAAACTCCATTTAAAATATCTGGCAAATAGGGCCGTGCTCGGTTGAAAAACGTTATAACGTTACACATCGTAAAACTAAGTTAAGCCACTTGTATAAATCACTCTGCAGCTCGACATATATAACGTTACACCAAACAACGGCTCTCCACAGCTTCAGGTGTCGCAATGAAGAGCGTGTGAGCCAAATTAACAGTAAGTACGTTAGCTAAAAGTTGGGATTTAATCGAATTTAACGGCTTATCAGTGGACTGACTCTACGCCGATTTTTTTTTAGCACCGTTTTTTAATTCGTTCAAGGTCTTCGGTGATGTTGTCGAAGCAACATTAACATTACATTTGTGTAACGTCAAGTTTAAGCACTGCACAGGAGAACTGGTGCAGCGTTGACCTGGCTGTAACTGTAACTGATAAACTAGCTAATCTCATAATTTGTTACCCAGCTATAACTGCTACAGGCGGTGATCGTACTATCAATCAAGTTCATCGACGAAGTATCGATCGATGTTAACTTACCCTACGGCAGTCCTTGGAGAAGGCAGCTACAGTATGTCCGACACGCCGCTCCGAAAGCAAATCACTCACTTCACCGACTTTGCCTGAGCAACAATCCGATTTGACTTTTGGCGCTGCGGCACCACGATTGGCCAACGTGTTATCGCGAGACAAACAAATCCAACCAATGGAAAGTGCCGAATGAGCAACGGGAACTGGAGGAGAAGACAGGCTCCAACTGTTCTTTTGAATGTTTGAACCTAAATAGGATTCCTGGGATACTGGTCCACAAGACATACACACACCCAGAGCATGACGACATGTTTACAGCTATAGACCTCATGGTAGGGAGGGGAGATGTGTGTCAACTGCATCAGTGAGCATCAGCAGGGAAATAACCACCACATGTACATAGGATATAATGTATTTCAACCCCCCTTGTTACCTTTCTTAAAAACCATATGGCCAACATTTGCAGCTGCATAAGACCAACATTCATGTCAGCCAGAATGTATTTTGCAGAAATAAAGCAGAGTTAAGACAGGATTTGACCCTCCACTGCCTTCAAGAGTCCATATATGCAGTATGACAAGGTGACTTGTAAATTCAGAGGACATGAACATTCACATATCTCCTGATATGACAAGATATTTTGGTTTGTGTTAAATGTTAAACTGTTAGGAAGTCACAGGCCAACTTTAACACTGGCAAATTGATTTAAAACAGTTTAATTGAAAAAGTGTTAAAATAATCATCCATTCATGTGTGTATTGTAGCAGTCTCTACAGAATTATATTTAACGATTCCTTATTTTGCTGATGACCCTCTGGAAGCTCGTCTAGGACCCCTGGGGGTGCTGGGACCACAGTTTGAAAACCACTGATAGTGCACTAAACTAATGGTTTGTAAACATAGTAAGATGAAAATTCTTGGAAGCCTAGTGCTTGGAAAACTTCTCAAAGCGGTCATCGAGGCTAAAAACAGTGAGGGAGAGTGTAATCTTCTCTCTCTCTCTCTCTCTCTCTCTCTCTCTCTCTCTCTCTCTCTCTCTTTCTTTTCCCTTAGTTGATTAAATTCAAGTGCATTAAGTATATTACAAACAATTCTCTTTAGAAAAGATTCTGTAAATGTACATTCAATTCAATTTTATTTGTATAGCTTCAAATCATAACAAAAGTCATCTCAAGGCACTTCAGTATAAAGTATTTAGTAGTTTTTGCCAGTTTGTGATTTTTTTTTTTCCCTTTGGAGTTCTCCCATGACTCACTGCGCGGACACGTGGGTGTTAGTAGCAGTGGATGAGACTCTTCTGTCGCGCCTTACTCTTTGACATAACTGCTAAGGATTATGGGAAGGATCACAAATCCGCGCCCTTTTTCGTTTTGCTTGAGAATAAGCACATCTCCAATAATAATAAAGATAATAACTTGAAAAAGACAAGAAGTAGGGCAATTTAACCCGTGAAATAACTTTGTACACAGAATGACACATGTTGTTTTTTACCTTTACAGCCGAGGCTTGTTGCCATGACACCGGAGGGTTCAAACTACATTTCTTTAATAAACACTCTTCCAGCTTTGGTTTTTGTGTCTTTCTGATAGTCTAACGTTAATAACAAGCAGAAACTACTTTGGATGAGACGTTTTTGTACGGGTGTTAAACTCTAAACTGCACAGTCACATTAGTAATTTTTGTTGATATCGGTTTTATTTCGAAAGTTAGAACCGGAAGTCATGTCTTGTGTTTGTTTCCGTTTTCACAGTTGTGGTGTGTACTGTACTAGCTAACATTGCAGGTTATCGCTCGGCTGAACTCACTAGTTTTATGCTTTTCATTTATAATGCAGAACCACTGCGGTGCACCGAGCTGCGCTAGCGGCAGAGCTAACCGTGAGCCTCTCTTCAGGTTTCCACGGGATCCCGACAGGTAATGCTAATGCTAATGCTAGCCCTGGCAGTCAACATGAGCCTCACAGCTTGAACCAGTCACATAAAACAGAAAAGCTGTTGTTAGAGGTTAAATTTAATGTTCCTCAAGGGGTGGAGACTTTGTATAAAGACATTAATTGATGTGTTACCAGGCAGCAGCAATGACGATTTGTCAAAATAATGGGCGAAAACAAATCTGAATGTGACCCGCTACTTTCCACGTCCTGTACTATATATTGAACACCAATATTGATTTCTGTCTGTGGAGGGCAGTTTTATGATTTTGTATGTTTCATTGCATTTCAAGGTATTGGTCACCACCACTCTGTCATTTATTATGTTGAATTATCTTGCAATATTTAAAGTTCCATGTATGTTCACTGTTGGTATTATGTCTGCTTTCAGATGCAAGAAGTGGGTAGAGAAATGCCCCCGCGAGGATCTCAAGAACAAATCACCCGAGCAGCTGTACAGATACCACAGACTTTGTGGGAAGCATTTTGAAGCATCTTTGATTGATGGTGTAAGTCATGGTCACCAGCTGTGATCTCACGACGTGGAACGTGTACTTCAAAATGCTGTGTGTGTGTGCAGCCAGGCAATCCTTTGTCCTGCAGACAGTTGGGAGTATTTATATTGACGTCAGTGTATTGCACACTCATTGTTTTACCTTTACTCACACCAGATGTGTTGGCTTATTATTTTCACGTCACTTGTTTGCGTTACTTTTTTTGGTTGCATCACCACCACAATAGTAGTTTTCATTTTGGAAAGTCTTGTAAATATTTTCACAGTCATATATTTGACAAATGCTAAAATGTTTTTTCCACTCTGAGAGGTAATCACTGTAAACACTGGACTGTTAACCTGGATAAAAAAGGAATCACATTTAAAATATAGGCTAATGAGCAGGAGTCCATACAAATAATGCATGAATACTAAATAAAAGAACTTCTAATGGGAGCCTTTAAACTAAACCCACATTTCTTGCCATGCCAAATATTTGTCTTTATAAACAAAGCATCTCAATATGAATTTGATCTCTTTTTTCTATCTTAAGTTAATGCTTAGTGTCTCTAGTTTTCAGTTTCTGCGTTTTTCTTGGTGCCATTAGTGATGACACCAGGGATTAAATTCGTCCAGCGTATTCTTTCACCTGTCATTCCATGAACATATGCTGTAGTATTTGATCTGTATGTATAAACTATTTTGGTGGTGTTTGTCTTCAGGATCTACAGAATACAGTGTTGAAGGATGATGCCATACCAACAATATTTGATGTGCCAAGCCAACCTCAAAATGGACAGTTGAAGCGTGGCAAAGAGACGGTAGTGGTTTTAAGATATCTGTATCAGTTTTAATGCTGAAGATACGAATCAATGCGAATTGATTCATGTATTCTTTAGTAACCAAAAAATGTAATTTCATTTGTCTTTTTTTTATTTTGGCAGGCTAAAGATGATGAAAAGGAAAGCAAAGTGAAGAAAAGTGAGTAGCATATGAAGTAGCTGAATAAATCCTGATTAAATGGTGTCTCTTTAATTCAAGTAATTTAACATAATTTTCATGATATTTGGCTTGCTATTGTCAGTGCATTTTAATGGTGAAAGTGGGTCATTATTAATGAGGAGTTAACCTCCTCATCATGACAGTGTAGTTATACGTACATGGTAATTATTTGTGAGCTATAAAACTGATTTCTCACAGCCACATTTGTTGTTGCTCAACTGATTTCCTTCTTGCAACAATGTCTGTTTCCCCTCTAGAGGTCAGAAAGACCCAAGCAGAGACAAAGAAAGATGATGCTCAGACAGCTCCAGAGGACGATGAATACAAAGAGTACCTTAAAACTTTATTTGAAGTTCTTGTACTATTAGGGGGGCAAAACATCCCTTTGAAAGGATCTGTTGATGATAAACATGACAGCCTCACATCAAGCAACTTTCAGGCATTGCTAGAATACCGCATGAATGCTGGAGACGAAGGCCTAAAGAAGAAGTATGAATCAGATCCTGAGAAAAAGGAGTTTTGCTCCTCAGTTCAGCTCAATCAGTTGATTGAAGTGTGTGAAGAATTCATTCGCAAGGAGCTCTTGGAGGAAGTCAGTAAAAACACTTATTTTTCATTAGTGACTGATGATTTGGTGAAGATCCCTGAAGAGTGGCTCCTCCCTGTCTTTTTGCGTTACGTGGACCAAACTAACTGCCAGCGGGAAAGGTTTTTTGGATTCTTGTCTTTTGAGGGAGATGGAGAGGCCTTGGCAGAGAGCCTGCTGTCTCAGCTGACAGACAGGTGGGGTTTGAATTTGGAGCACTGCAGAGGTCAGGCCCACTCCTGCTCTGACACACATTTCAGCAAAATAAAAGTATTTGCCACCAAACTGACAGAAAAATATCCAATGGTCGTGCTCACGCCAAGGTCTACATGTGCATTAAATATATCACTGGCCAGTAGTATGGTATTGTCAGGGGTTCAGCTTGTTATGCACACCTTCAAGAAGATTGAGTCATTCTTCAGTCACTCCCCTTCATTGCAATTAGAATTAGAGCACGCCATTTCCATTTTCTACCCAGACAAGGAGGACAAAGCCAATGAACTGAAAGAGATCTGTCGCACCAGCTGGACCACAAAGCATGATGCCTTTGAGGTGGCGGTCGATATCTTAGAGTCACTGCTACTCTGTGTGGACAGTGTGCATGACAATGAAGATATGAGGTGGAGCGATCACATCACACATGAAGCCCTTGAGCTCTCAAAAGCATTGGCAGATTTTGAGTTTGTCATGGCCCTAGTTGTGCTTAAAAACACTCTGTCACTTACTCGGGCCTTCGGGAAGAATGTGCAAGGGTCTGCAGCTGATGCTCACTTGGCTGCAAACAGTTTAAAAGCTGTGCTGCACTGCCTAACTGAAGTGTCTGACAACATCGATGTGTATCATGAGTTCTGGCACGATGAGGCTGTCAACCTAGCTGCTGCACTGGAGATCCCATGCAAGGTTCCTAGGTCGTTCTTGAGAAAGCGGGTAGAATCTGGGGCCACAGTTCGGCCAGAGAGCTACTACAAGGAGCACCTGTCTGTCCCCTTGGTGAATCACGTCATGAAAGAAATGAATGAGCTCTTCTGTGAGAATCACCTGAAGGCCCTGCGATGCCTGTCGCTGGTCCCTGCTGTCATAGAGCAGAATAAATCCGCCGAACCCGAGGAGGAAAACGTGCAGATGTACAAAAATGACATCCCAAATGCAGGAACTCTCCCTGCCGAGCTGCACTGTTGGTGGGTCAAATGGAGCCACAAGGGCAAGGGTGAAGCGGTGCCCTCCACCCTGCATGAAACTCTGCAGCTGGCCGATGTGAAGTTCTTCCCAAACATGCTGGCGGTCCTGAGGGTGATGGGCACACTCCCTACCTTTACTCTCGAGAGCAGTTGCGATGTGGCCTACAGGCGCTACAAGATGTACATGGAGAACACACCAGACAAGTTCAGATCCAAAAGTCTTGCACTTTTGAATATTAACTATGATGCCAAGCATGACCTTGACTCCATGGTTGAGGCTTACATGAAGACGTACCCAGACAGGGAGAGCATCTAGGATGCAAATCTCTGTTTGTTGATTGCTTCCAGATAACACATTTTCCACAGTTTGGCGATAGAGACATAAAGAAATGCATTCCTGTGCATATTTAATCCTCATGTTGAGATAACCTCACACATTTTTATTCTTTGTAGTCATCATTTTAGCTTCTTTTGGTTTTTAATTTTTATGAGTGTAATATGAATGAATTGTAAACTAGTCTAGAAATGTCCAATTTCTATTAAAGTTGTGGTTGACATCATTTACAGTGTAGTCTTTTAAAGTTCTTTTAATGTCATTGATTTGGGTTAACATGTGCCATCCTCTTCATTATTCTGTGCTACATTCCTTACTTTGATGTGAAAGTGGATCAGTTACATCCTCGTCCTCTGTTGTTTTTCCTCACTTGCAATCCACTAATCAACACAAATCTGCAGAGAAAAATTCAGAAAGTAAGCAGGTTATATAATATGATGATACTATGATTCATGGGATTGTTTGTAGTCTCCTGTATGCCACTTGAGGTTTCTGCTCAGTTGTGAAAACAAAGGGAGGAGAGATCATCCGGTACCTTCCCAGTAGAGATGCGCACACTTGATCTTGCATAGAAGGGCAAGTGGGTGCATTTGTTGCAATATAATGTGTAAGTATTACAAATACTATGAAGTCATAATAGGACCATAGAATGCAGTAAGAATGCTTGTGCCTTATCTGTCCAGTACAAACAATACTAACCAAGCAGGGACTGCAGTAATTGTGCAGTCCAACAAATGGTAAGTAAATTGGCTTATATGAAAGTATACATAACATTATTTCTTAAAAATGTGAGCAAAAAAGCTGATATGGTGAGATAGGCCTGCAGGTGAGGGCAGTGCAAGTGAGTCAGCGTGTTTGAGGGAGCAGGCAGAACAGAGACTTCTCAACGGGTTTCAGGTCAAACTGATGAAGAAAAACAGGATCAGAGAAGTGGACCACCAGCAGGCCTGTGGGTTTGAATTATAGTAATGTGAGGACTGTGTGCATTAAGTTCCTGTAGGGGGCCGCAGTGTGTAAGAGATGTAGATCTCACAAAGAAGACGAGGCACATCTAAATCAGAGAGTGTGTGGGTGAAACAAGAGGCTTCCCACGGGTGTGCCTACTTCCGTTTTCGCTTCAGTCCCGGGCAGACTACGCCACTGTTTATCATTATCATTATTATTATTAGCATTATTGTTATTTTATTATTGTCGTTGTTGTTGTTGTTTTAAGATAGGGGTCAATGCAAGTTTCTCCTATTTAGTATTTTCTCTGCAAGGGTCTTTTTTGATTTTGCCAAAGAGCACATTTTCCTGTCATGCATGTGTTGAGTTTCTAATATCAGCAATTTCTGTTTACAAATATTTTTACATTAAAAAAAAGTTGCTGTATGCGTTAAACAGCATTTTTAATCGAACAGCACTAACAAAGGCATTACACGTTCTGGCATGAAAACACTCAAGAAAAATGCAAATATGAAAAAAAAATGCTGTGGGCTAAATTTCATCACCATTCAGAATTTAAGAGCACTTTTATCTCTTATTCTCCAGAGAATTGGGGAAAAAACACCTCAATTTTGAAGCCCATACAAGTAATCTTCAAAGGTCCTGACCAGCTCACCAACTTAACCAAAACTGTGGCATCCCCATTTAATTTACTGTGAAATGCAGTTAACTCAAGTCAAAGTTAAATTCAACTTTCAACCTTGCACCACTAAAGAATAGTAGTTGCAAGAGTGTGGCAACAATTATTTACCTATTACTTAAACAAATCTATTTATACCTTTATCTGTCAGTCTTGATAGATAGGTAGATATTAGATACATTTATTTATTTGTTTGTTTGTTGGAGCTGTATCTTTTCTGGAACCCAGTTGCTTTTCTTTTAGAGTTAGTGCTCTGCATAAAATTGTTGTATTGGAGACCATAATATTTTGTTATAACCAAAAACCTGTAGTTTTCAATTATCCATCTGATTGACATATGGTTTAATAAAAGCATGGAATATATCGTTGATTACTATTATTTTCTTTATGAACAAAAAACAACTGTCTTTGTGTCAGCTCTGAAACATGACCTTCACCCACCATTATGTGCCTTGGACAAAGTACTCTTATCCATGCAGTAACCATGATATTTAACATATACTGCTGTCAGCTATAAAGAACTGTGCATGACCTCAAAATCAACAATAGATAATCTGCCAGCTTTCCAGCCAATTATTGTTATTGGTACAGTTGCACGGAGGAGGATGTGGCCCCTGCAGGTTGGAGTGGCAATGATCTTGACAGTGTGACTCTTTGACCAAGCCTGGCAGCCCCACTCCGCCCTCTGCAGGTCAACAAGCGCCACTGCACCTGTTAGTTCCTGGTTTATGTGATTTCACGCTCTCGGCACACCACGCAACATCAACTTTTCAAAGCATGGAATAAGTCGTCTCACGATTTTGCCCAGAGATTCTCCGCGAAATCTCAGCAGAGTACAAGTGAAATCAGTCGGCTGCGGGTTTTGCACAAGGCATGGCTGTGTAGAGTCCCGCAGGTTTGCCCACACAGGAGGCTTGTGAGGTTGCAACCGCCAGCTAGCTCACTTGCTAGGTAGCTACATGCAGTCCAAAATGACTGACTGCTGTGCCGCAACGAACTGTGGTTTTAAACGAGATGAATCCGACAGTGATACTCCACTTTTCAGCTTTCCTTTGGACCCGGAGCGGTAAGCAGCTGCGTTTATTTCCGTAATACGTGGATTATAAATCAACCACTGAGTGTGCAAAATGAGTGTGGTGGCTACTCACTGTTAGCGTTACCGTTAGCCTAACATCATGTTAGCTGTGTGACACAACTCTGTTGAAAATGGCGCAGACTATTCCTGAAAGAAAAGTACACATGAAATAGCCTCTTTATTTAGGCGCATTCATTGCCGCTTACTTGTGTTTTTAGTTAACACTGTTCCTCAATGAGTCAATTCCGTAGAGACTTAAACCAAAGCATGACCTGGAAACTTTTTTGTACTGTATTTAAATCGCCATCAGTAAACGACACCTACCGTCTGACTAGTGTGGTCGTAACGTCAAGCTAGCTAGCAAAGTAAAGAGAATTACCTTTCATTGATTGTGCTCGACTTAATACGGCCATTTTCAGCCTGCATGCACCGACTGAACATGCCTTTTATAGTACAACTCATTCGTGGTAATACAAATTGAAACTTTAACGCATGTCCTGGAAAATACACGATGTTACTACTAGTGGTAGGCTACTAGCTACACATTTGAATATGTGTAAAAATGCCAGTCGGGAATTGCAGTCTTGCGCCTCCTGTTGAGCTGCTCTTCTCCAGTGCCTGGCCTTATTTTTCATTTTCACTTGGACTGAAAACTAAAATCGACAGTTTTCTTGTTTTTCTGCCAGCTGTATAAGATATTAATACAAGAATAGCTAATAATATTAATATTGATGTAAATATATTATAAGGATGTCCATTGCTGAAGTAGATAGATAGATAGATAGATTTACTTTATTGTACCCTGGGAAATTATTATGTTACAGCAGCATCAATTGAAACATAAAAAAGCACACTGTACGATATAAAGCAGATACATCAAATAGAATAATGCAAAAAATTATACAATAAAGACTATATACAGTAAAAAAATATAAACATCTAAAAATATGACATATACAGATGGTAAATATGAAATATGGTATATGAAATATACAGATGGTTGCAATAGCTAAAACAAAGTAGTTGTGCTGCTTGTAAATATTGGAACAACATTGATATTGTGTCTCCTTTTAATGTATGGTTGTATAGAGACCATTTCACATTAATAAGTGATGTTCTGGGGAAAAGTACTGCATTTAAAGCACATCACCTAACTATTTTTGGGTACATTTTATTGTTGAATCTGTAGAAACATGAGTTAATTGCAGAGAGTCCCGTGGATTAATGATTTCCAATATTATTCATGACCAGACCTATCTACCTATTAGTGTTTTTTTGTTTGTTTTTTGGTTTTATTTTATTTATTTTTTTATTTTTTTATTTTTTTAATTTCACCAATCATTTGGTTACACTGAAAAAAGAAATTAGCTGAAAAGTCGATCAAAATGTCGCTCATACATCCATAAATTAGTGATTTTTAGAGGAGAGGTGAAGTGGCGCTGAACAGGGCATAGAGATATGGACTGGAAGAATAATGTGAAAATACAATGAGCTTTCGTCAGCAACCAGTCACAACTTCCATATTTTGTAATCACAGATAGTGTAGAGCTAGGCAGGGAAAAAACAAGGAAGTTGGCTTTGCACTTGTGCCCTGTTAACAAAATGTAGGAAGATGTTTCCTAAAGTGTAGCAAATTTAAAACAACTTGCAGGGAATTTATGTAAACTCCGATCAATTAAATGTATCTGTGCATGTGTCAAAACCAGCAGATCATTCCACATGTGGTCTTGAATGGCATATTAGCACATGGCAGTGTTTTGAAGGATCAAAATCTGGCAGCACACACAATCAGACAAATATGTATGGATGCCCTCTTTGCCTGGAAATAGATTTGATTATATCCCTGTGGTAGCCTAATGATCATTGCCTATGCGCCAAGTGATTATCAATCTTAAATTAGAGACAGTATTGGACTTACTTAAGATTATGCTAGAAACATTGAATTCTTTGCCTCTTTGTGTGGAGGGACAACTGCTCTGAGGATGGAGAAAATATTTTCATCTTTAAATAATGTGAATTACTATTTGTTTATTCAGTAACATGTATTGGCTTTTTTGATTCCTTTCTACTAACTGAATGGTGAAATTAGTGTGCTTTCTAGACTTGATACAAGATCTTGTTTTTATGTTTATGTGAAATGTTGAAGCAGTTGTCATGACTCTGAAACAATTTGTTTTTTTTAAACTTTAATTTGCAGTTGCAAACAATGGTTGAACAACTGTCGTCGCCAAGACTTGGCATCAACAGCTCCTGAACAGTTGCATAAGCTCTACAGTCTTTGTGCGAAACACTTTGAGCCATCTCTGATCTCCCAGGTAAGAACACAGCACAGATGGAGGATATTGTTATTGATAACTGTTAGGGATGCAGCAATATGATTGTTTCATTTCTGTTACAGTCTCTAATCACAGAACTGTGAATATTGGCGTATATGAGTACTGCAGTGTTTCCCACAGACCAGGTAGCAATTTGTGGTGCCCCCCAGGGGCCAGTGGGGGAATCGAGTGTCGCGGTATCATGGCGGTCGGTGGAGTCGGTCATCAGGGTGTGTGCAGCGGGCGGCATTCAAACACACACTTTCTGAAGCTGCTATAGGTTAAATATACACCTGTTTGCTTATCTATTGTTCTTCAGAGTCATCTGCTGAGACAATTTTAAAGCTACAAGAAGCATTTGAAATTATTCAGCTCAGTCTTAATTCTTTAAAGTAAGTTCTTTAAGAGAAGAACTTACTAGAAGAAGAACTAAAAACATTTTCACAAGAACCCTGCCTGGTTTCATTCCTCGCCCCAACTCCATACTTTACAGGGCAGGCCAGTAGAATCGGTTTGCTCATACAAATACCTGGACTTCATGTTGGAGGAAGACCTGTCTTTTAAGTTTCATGTTGAAGTTTCTTAAAATATTCTGATTTTATGCTTGGGAGATAGCATCAATTAGGCATCCCCGTGAGGGACTGCTCAAACATTTTATGTAGGCTAGTGGGAAATCCTTATTTATTGTGAATGTTAAACCATTATTATTAACTTTTGCATGAATGCTGAAGCAGGATAAAATAGGCTAATTCAATAATACAGGCTCAGAATCAATTTGTGGTGCTTGGTGTTGATTGTGTGGTGCTTCGCCACACATTGGCCTATGTATGGGAAACACTGTACTGATCTGTTATTGAGCCCCCCGTATTTTGTTTGTTGATGGTCCCTAAGAAAATCCTGTTGCTGATGGCTGAATTTCTGCACTGTGCGGCTGAGCTCCAGGCTGCACTTGCATTGAAGGCAACCAGGAGGGGACAGAAGGCTGCTGCCTGAGCACTTCATGGCTTTGGTCCATGATGATGAATCTTGGCTCAAATAGGGAAAGTAATTATTGGCCATTATTCTGTAGGTTTTTACCTCCATAACTGCTGTCATTTTCATATCAATATGCCAAATCATTCAAAATCTATTGAGATTTGATGCCAAACATTGTGTCTGTTGAATCTGTATCTACCAGGGCCTGAGTTCATCCCTCAGCTTTACAAGCAAGTCAGTGGGCACTGGACAAATTTCAAAAGTCCTAAAAGATGCTTTAGCTGATTGTGTCATCATCTGTTGCATCACTTTTTGCAAATTACATCTACATTGGGCCAGATTATTACAGTTTAGTGTCACCACTGTCCAATCTAGCATTTGGGTCAATATCAGGCGGATTCTAATATGTAGTATCGAAATGGTGTATTCCTAGTTCTAGCCCCTCCTTTTGTTTTATTTATCTTTCTTTCTTTCTTTCTTTGGTAGGGTAACATAGGACCTGACAACAATGTGCCAGTGTGTAGATTTTTTTTATTTACATGGAAAGAAAACTGTTCAATTATGTAAAATTTCTTTGACTAATGTCTCCTGTTCCATCTCAGTGCAACCTGTCAGCAGTAGTGTCATTTAGCAGTTGGTCTGGATTTATAATTCTTAATGACATTACTTACTAAATTAGTGTTGTTGTTTTTTCTAAAGATAACACATGCTTTGTAAGAAACATTTTCTAATGAAAGATTATTATATTTATTCTATTTGTTGAAGCAAATAGTTCAGGTTGTAGAAATCATACAGTTGAAACTATTGTGTTTGCACAAATTATCAAAAAATGCTGTACGTTGTTGACTTGGGAAGTACACTATATGGACAAAAGCATGGGGTCACACCTCTTAAACACTGAATTCAAGCGTGTGATTTAGTCCTGTTGCCACAGATGTATTGAATCAAGCTCCTAGCCATGCAGTCTGCCTTTACAAACATTTGTGAAAGAATGGGTTTTTCTAAAGAGCTGACTGAATTCCAGTGAGGTACTGTGATAGGAAACCACCGTTGCAACAAGTCAGTTGGTGAAATTTCTTCCCTAGATAGATATTCCACCATCAGCTGTAAGTGGTATTATTGCAAAGTGGAAATGTTTAGGAACCACAGCAACTCAGCCACCAAGTGGCAGGCCACGTAAAGTTACAGAGCGGGGTCGCCAAGCACTGAGGCACATAGTGCGTAAAAGTGGCCAATACTCTGCTGACTCAAAAAAATTTAAAAAATACCTTCCCAGAAGAGTGGAAGCTGTTATAGCTGCAGCGGGGGGACCAACACGATATTAATGCCTATGGATTTAGAATTGGATGTCATAAAAGCTCCTGTAAGTGCAATGTGTAGGTGGCCTAATACTTTTGTCCATATAGTGTATCTGATTTTAAATGTTCAGCATATAATAGGACTATACTTTTAACTTCTTATGATTTCTGTTTCAGAGTGCTCCCCATTGTGTTCTGAGGGAGGATGCAGTTCCAACAATATTTGATTTTACAACACCGTTGAACAACCCAGCAACCTGCAACAGGAAAAGACCTAGAGATCCTGTAAGTGTTTGATTCAACATTTCAAATCACATTATAGTGTTTTTAAGTACAGTGGTTACAAGAAATTGTAGCTCAAACATCTCACAATAATCTATTTTGTAGACAGAAGAGGAACCTGCTTCTGTGAAGAAAACAAAAGGTACATTAACTGGTTCAATTCTTTGTTGAAGAAATAATTTTTTATGACAAAGAATGATGGACAAGTGATGTTTCGCATTCCATTACCAATGACATTTTCTCAGTGCCTGTATTTGCATGTATTAGTCGACATAATGCATTGATCCTTGAAGGAATCTGTTTTGGGGGTTTTTGTTGTTGTTTCTTTGTTTGTTTTTGTTTTTTGTTTTGTTTTGTTTTAACAGATCAACTCTCACAACAATATTTCCCCTCTCTTATCAGAAAGCACATCAACACCAGCAGCAATCAAGGAGGAACAAGAAGTGTGTGGAGAGAACAGTGTATTATCTGAATCACAAAGAGATAGCCAAGCGCCAGAAGATGTAGCCAGCTCCAAAGCAAAAGAGATTCTTAAAGTCCATTTTAAGGAAATCCTTGCGCTCACTGGATTCAGCATTAATGGTGCAAACGCAGATGAGCCAATGGGAGGTGCAAGGGGTCAGCAGATTCTCAATCCAATCTGTGTGGAGAAAATTGATCAGAAAGAAGTCCTACAGTTCAGTGAGGATCTCATGCGGGAGGAGATACAGAATAGCTTGCGGCAGGCACGATTCTTCTCCATTCTGCTTCAAGATGTGACAAATATAGAGGGAAAGGAGCAGATCCCAGTTTTCATAAGGTCTGTCACTGTAGCTGGATTCCCTCAAAAGCATCTCATTGGGTTCCTGCCCTGTGATGTGGATTCTGAGAATATGTTTTACATGCTTCTCTCAGAATTACGAAACAAGTGGGGATTGAGGATGGAGCATTGTCGGGGACTTACATATCTGGTTACAGGCAGTATGTGTCAGAAAATGCGTGAACTTACCTGCAGGATTCTTCAGGAGTTTCCACAGGTAGTTTTGTCACCGAGTGACCCATATGCCTTCAACATATGGATTATTCGCTGCATGCCTGTGCCCTCCATCCAGAAAGTCGCAGACACTGTAGAGGAGGTGGCCACATTACTCAGGAGAACACCAGAGCTTTGCACAAGATTGGATGGAAAGATCCAGATGACCTATGGACATATTAAGGGAGAAGTGGATAGGGTCAAAGGAGCTATCCGTGGTAATTGGGAGTATGGTACTGACGCTTTCCAGACCATGCTAGATATTCTTGAGCCATTCTTGAACTGCATAAATGAGATGATTTCAAAGGTAGATGAAGATACTGCTGAGCAGATGGCTAAGCTGAAGCCCGTTTTGAAGAATTTCAATTTCATCATCACACTTGTTGTTCTGAAGAACACCCTCTGTTGTGTGAGCATACTCAACTCAAGTCTCAGGGGAATAATTAGCATCAGCAGTACCTTGCAGTACACAATTTCAAATGCCTTAAAGTTGGTAAACAAATACCAGCAGGAGATTGCAATATTCCACAGGAAATGGTTTTCAGATGCAGTGGGACGAGCAAAGAAGCTGGGGGTCGAAGTCACTAAGCCTGAGATGGACCAAGGAGCAACAACTGAAACACCACTGGAGGACTTGTACAGAGAAACTCTGAGCCGGCCTATCTTGCAGTATCTTGTCGTAGAAGTGAAGAGGGTGTTCAGCACAGAGATGGTGAGGATTCTCCGGTGGCTCTCTTTGGTGCCATCTTACATGGCTGACCACAATTTCAGTATCCGCAGGGATAAAGTGGCAGATGCTAACTTAAACAACCTTGCAAGGCCTGACACATTTTATGAAGAGCTTGGTTGCTGGGAAGTGAAGTGGAGGCATGCTAGCAAGCGCAGGATCCTGCCAACCACAGTGTTTGCTACCCTGAAGATTCCAGATATTGGATTTTACCCAAATGTGCAGAGTTTGCTGAGGGTTTTAGGCACTGTTCCGTGTGTGAATGCAGAGGCAGATGTGTATGGGCAATACAATATGGTACTGGAGCGGTGTCACTCATACCTCAGAGCCACACCAGAGGACCAGAGACAATGCAGCATGGCATATGTCTTTGTAAACCAAGATGTGCACTTCAGCGTTGAACAAATGGTGGAATCCTATGTGCAAAAGCATCCTGACATACTGCAGTTGCTGCAGATGGTAAGTAGTTTTGAAGAATGCTGTTGAAATTGCATGTCTCAGTGTACATATATTTTATGCTGTCATAGATATCAGATGTTAATTAGTAACTTCGTTGTTGTAGTTCTAAGTTTTAATTTAAGACAACTGACCTATCTTTTTTTTTTTTTTTTTTTTATAGGATGATGACATAAAAGATAAGCATACCCCAGGTGAGAGACTTCATTTATTTTCATACCATTGTATTATATTATGTTATCATGTTATTAAATATTGGAACAGGCTTTCATGCTATCCCTGCCACAGAAAATCTAAACATACTATATGAAGCATTTTAATCTCTTAGATAGGCAGTTCTCAAGTTCTCTATCTTTTGAACAATGTGATTTTTATTTTTATGTGTACATTCTTTCAGAACCTTGGAATAAACTGACCATGTGTTGAGTAGAAATGTGTTTAAAAGAAATATTGCTTTTACTACTGTTAAATCCTGTTCTTTAGTTTTACATCCACATTTAAAATGGTGACTGAAACTGGATTGTGGATTCGGCACAGTGTTTTAAATTTGGGTAAATGTGATCTTGGCTCATAAGATCATTCTCACCTCTTCGTTTCAGTGGCAGCCTTAAAGAATGATGGAAACCACACAGAAAAAGACCCTGAAGATGAATTGCAACTCATAACTCTAGAAATGGAGGCTGAGAGGCTTGTGGAGATGAAGTGTGCAGAGACGGATAAAGAAGCTCTCAAATCTGCTTTACAGGCTGCAGTAACTGCTGCATACAGCAGCCATAGCAGGCAAACTAGTGAGTTTCCAGCTGCTCAAGATGCTGAGGTTGAGTATGTGTCCAAATCTGAAATGAAAGAAGTACTTGCTGTGTGCGAGGATGCTGTCAGGGAAGGAATTCTTATGGAAGTAGGAAGTTCCTTCTTTTCCTTGTTCATCGATCGTGTTGTGAAACTGGGAGAGAGAGACTATCTTCCGCTGTTTCTTAGATTTGTGGACAGCTTCGATGTCATGCGCTTGGAGTTGATGGGATTTGTCGATGCAGATCTAGACTGCGATACCCTGGTACAGCGCCTCCTTGAAATTGTTACAGAGGAGTGGCGTCTTGATTTGAAGTATTGCAGAGGTCAGGCGTACTTGGGTTCTGGTGATGTTTCCTACAAGCTGAAAGCTTTTGCCTGCAAAATTCAGGAGAAGTACCCCCTTGCTATAAGCACACACTGCTCTTGTTACTCCTTCAACACATGGTGGTCCAAATCCATCCCAGTGCCTGCTATTAAAAGAGCCCTGGATACCTTTGAGGAAGTTTTGATGTTTTTTGGCAGTAGTACCTCTCTAGAAAAACAGCTAGACCATGTAATTGCCTATGGTCTAAGAGAGAGCTATGAGAAGGTCCAAGAGTTACAAGGGAAGTTCTGCACTCTTTGGCAAGAAAAGCATGATTCATATGAGGTCTTTGTGCAGATGCTAGAGCCCCTTGTTGAATGTCTAGAGAAAGTCAAGAATAACCCACAGAGATGGAAACCTCTTGTGTCTGAACAAGCTGGGACACTTCTGCGCAGAGTAATGGAGTTTGACTTTATCATTGCCATGGTAGTCTTGAAGAACACTTCCTCTTTCACCAGAGAATTGAGTGCATGTCTTCAGAAGGACCACTTCAGTGCTGCATCCCAGCTTTGCCAGATCAGTGGTATTGTGGCGACACTGAACCGAGTGAAAACAAATATGAAGGTTTTTCACCAGAACTGGTTTGATGAAGCTTGTGCTATGGCACAGAGTCTAAGAGTGCAGATTGAAGTGCCTGAAAACTCTTTACCAAGAGACAGCATGATAAAGCCGGTTGGATTTTACAAAGATGGGCTAAGTGTGCCCCTTGTAGATAACCTCATCAATGCAGTGAAAGATCATTTTTCTGATGACCACAAAGAAGCCCTCAATTTCCTCTCCCTGGTTCCATGCTCTGTGACAGTGAGTTACATGTTTGAGAGTCTAAAGTCAAAGCCGCCGCTTTATAGCAGTGATCTTCCTGATGCTGACAACTTTTTCACCGAGCTGTGCTGCTGGAGGGTAACATGGAAGACCAAAGTTGCATCAGTGACTGTCCCAGGCTCTATATTTCATACTCTGCGTCTGCCGCTTATGCAGTACTTTGGGAACATCAATACACTGCTGAGGATTATGTCTGTGTTACCCAGCACAGCACTTGAGGACTGTGGGGTTGTACTGCGCCATAAGAGGTTCCAAGACTACCTGAGAAATACAAGTCCCAAAGACAGGTCCCCATGCTTGGCTATGCTGCAGGTGGGCACAGACTTCAGCAGAGACCTAGACCGCATGGTGACCCAGTGTTTGAAGGTTACTCCCCAAGCCTTGGAGGGTATATGTTTGGTAAGTCATTCTGTTCTAAATTAAATACGGCATTTCTTTTAACTCTGCACCTCTGATGTCAAATGAGTGATTAATTTTTATCTTGGTCTTGTGTATTTGTATTTATTTATTTATTTTTCAACAGGACAAAGAATCAAAAAGTATCACAAGGAACTCTGAAAATAACATGGAAGGTATGGTTTTTGAGATAATTTTCTAATCCATTTATGAATAAGTCAAAGTAATAATAGTTAGCATGACTTAAGCATGTTCCAGTTTTGTTCAAATTTTTCTTACTCAAAAATGTATGGGTTTATACTGATTTTTTTTTTTTTTCCTATGGCATTTTTAGTTGACTATGAAGAGGATGCAGAGGAAGCTAAGCCTCAGCAATCTCCTAACCACAATGAGGACCAAGACATGAAACCAAGAGATGAGAATGGACACACAGGAGATAATCTTCAAAGCTTGGAGACGGTATTCAGAATGGCCGCACTGCTGGGAAAAAAGAATAGCAGTCTCTCTGAAATCTCAGATGAGGACCGAGAACTTTTCGTCCAGGAAATTGGCATGTGCCATTGGTTTGGAAGTGAGAGCAAATGTACACCAAGTGAGGCTGAAATGGTGAAAATGCTCATAAAAGGAATCAGAGATGTTATACTTCAGGAAATACAAGAGTCTCCATTCTTCTCACTAATCACAGACAAACCTGTTAGAATTGCTGACAAGACACATCTGCCTGTATTTGTCAGGTATGTGGGAGAGTCTGCCCCAAAAGTGGAGCTAATTGGTTTCTTGCCATTTGATGAAAACTGTGATGTTGACAGGCAAGCAAAGAGTCTTGCAAAAATTCTCACTGATGACTGGGGCTTGCCTATGTCTCAGTGTCGTGGACAAGCATTCATGCATTCAGGCTCAAGTTGCCAGTGCCTGAAGAAAATGTCTTTGGATTTCCTCAAGAGCTATCCTCTGTCTCTTGTGACACCCAGTGAGTCCTGTGGCCTTGCTTACTGGCTGGCTGGAAGTGTGCCTTGCCCTTCTGTGATAAAAATGCTGGATATCGCAGAAGACCTGCTACTGTTCTTTGACCAGTCTCCTGAGCTGGAGGGGCAGTTAGCACAGGCTGTTGATGGGCTGTTGAATACACCCAGGGAGGCCCTGGAGGAAATTCCAGAAACCTGTTGCTCAAGGTGGAAAAAAAGAGAGGACTTCTTTGATATCCTTGCTGACACATTGGAGGGAATTCTTAGCTGCCTAGATGTTGTTAGTTCTACTGCCACAGGTGCCATGTCAATGCATGCACAAGTTCTCTGTACTGCTCTGAGAAATATGGACTTCATTGTCACCCTTGTGATTCTGAAGAATGCTTGTGCTCCTCTTCGTAACTGTAGCACTGTCTTCCGTTGTGGTAACCCTGCTGATATTCTGTGTGAAGTTGAAAAAATCCCTTCAATCATAGAGACGCTTAACAAAATGTTGGAGAACATTGGCGCTGTGCACACTCCATGGTTTGAGCAGGCATTCCAGCTAGCAACCAAGGTAGCTCCCGAGCAAGCATGCTTCTCTGAGGAAGCCAACAGCTATGAGTCTCCGGAAATATATTACAGGGAAAATCTGAGTGTTCCTCTCCTCAGAAGTCTCATTGATGAAATGAAGTACAGCTTCTCAGACAGCCACTTGAAGGCCTTATCTGTCCTGTCTTTGCTGCCCTCCTGTAATCCACAGTCCATTCTCCCAGAGTCCACAGACAAACCATTTAGTCTCTATCTGACAGATCTTCCTGAGCCTGACACAGCTGAGCAAGAAATCAATGCCTGGGCAACAGTCTGGAGAGAGAAATACCAGGATGTTGCTCCACCAACATCCATCTCTGAGGTACTACTACACCCTGAGTCAAAGAGCCACCCGACCGTGACCTCATTGCTTAGGCTAGTAGCTGTCCTACCCAGCGTTAGTATGGAATGTGACCTGATGAAATCCACCTTGAATTCCATGAGGGATCTCTTGAAAAACACTGTGTGCAAGGGCAGCAGAACAGATCGTGTGATGCTCCTCACTCATTACGCGACTGTGCAAAGACTGCCAGAGGTCATCGAGAAGTGTATAGAAGCTGATCCAGAGAGCAGTCCATGTCTTTCTCAGGTAAAGTGAAAGTGTTCTTTTGTGTCATAATGTGGATGTGTAGTGAAATATTTACCAGTATATGCTTTTGAACTCAATATAAATCAGCATTCTGTCACGATTAAGCCTTGTGTACGTTATAGATATTAGAACAACTTCAGACAAATAGGTATTGTTCCTCAGACTAAAAGGTATCTTGTCTCAGGAAAAAATAAGTGGAAGTGTCCCTCAGACTGAATGGTGTAATTCACTAAAACTGTGGTAAATTGAGATATTGTAGTCAATAATCACAGGTAAATTGAGATATTTTAGTCTGTATTCAGACTATACAAGCAAACATCTATATATGGAGATGCCACGACATTACTCAAGTGGCTTATATTCCTAATCACTTGGTAGTTACGAGAAAATCTGATTCCTCACCTGTGATAATGCATGATGTCTCAAGTAAGCTGTCTTGCATTGCTGTCTGTGTCAGGAGAATTGCTTGCAGCTAAAGGATTGTCTTCAAACTAAATACACGAGGAAACAAAAATGGAGTAAAGCAAAAGGGAAAAAAAATACTTGCATATAAAATGACATCAAGCGTCGTGCATTCAGCCTGAAGCATATCAGTGTAAAACATACAGCTTCATCAGGTTTTGCCTTTTTTCTTTGCTTTAATCGATTTATGTTTCCTCATACTTTTTAGTTCAAACTTTATTTATTCTCGAGTGGACATTGAGGTTACCCTCATTTTCAATGCCGTCGAGTTTACAAGCACATTAAAACAAAATAGCATACATATAATAAGAAAATCATTTAAAACAAATATAATCAGAAACACTGTTCTGAGATAAAAGTCACAGTTTGTCCCTTATTAGCAGCAATTGGTTTCTCTTGCCATAGACAAAGATGGAGAATTACTCTTCTTGAAATATCATACATTATCACAGGTTCATCATCAAATTTGCAACTGATTAAGACTGACATTTTAGTAATGTTGTGGCATCCCCACTTAAAAATGTTTGCTTGGGAAGGCTGAATATAGACTACAATATCTCAAATTACTTGTGAATCTAGACTACAGGAGTCATCAAGTAAAATTCCAAGAGGTCCTATTTTCGCTATCGATTTTCCTCATTTTAGAACATGACTGTTACTTAGCTTCTCTTCCGTCAGTGTGTCTTTCTTGTTCTCTCGTTTCGTTCCCAGTCTTGTTATGCAGTAGCAGTCAGTAATCAACTTCGGAAATACTCGGTAAGCTTCGTGACCGTTTGTGTCGAGTCAGAGGTCTGATTTGATTGGCTAGCGTTGTGCCAGAGGTCTGATTTGATTGGCTAGCGTCCTGCCATATAGTAAACAAATGAATTAATGCACTACCCAAAGCAGCACATGCAGTTTCCTGCACCGCGAGAGAGCAAGAGAGAAAAAAAACTAATTGGTTTTAGCTATAGGGCTTGGGTCCAGATGTGGACCGCGGTCCACCACTTGAAAACCCATGGACTACAGTATCTCAATGTACCGCAGTTTGAATGAAATATACCATTTAGTCTGAAGGAGTTTTCCATGAGGGATTTTGGTCATAGAGAATTATTGTACCAGGCCCTAGACTTGACCATTTTTTCCTTAAATCTGTAAAGTTTCAGGTCACTTCATGAAACATGACAAGAGTATCAGCTGAAGAAGGGAATCTGTGGTCTAATAGGTTTTGACCTCAGACTGCTGAATTTTCATAAGTGATTTAATCAACATCTTAAATGCTGTGTAAGAAATACAGTGTAAGAAAACAAAATTATGGGAACTTGCTTGTTGCTAACCATAACTTATTTTTTGTCATTCCAATCAGTATTTCATAGCTAAAAAAAGGCTAAAGAAAAAGTTGTCTTTCATATTTTGTTTTAGGTGTTGGAAACGTTTCAAAAATTGAAGCTGGACAATGGTAAGTCAATTTAAAATGCTGACAACTTATTGATGAGCATCACTGTATGTATGATTGTAAGAAGGGATTGCGGAGAAGCATGCTTGTTTTTTTAAATGAAGAGTATTCATATTTGTACTTTATTTTAAAATTAGGAGCTGTTGAGGTAAAACCAATGGAGACAACAGGATCACATCCCTCCAGTGTAGCAGAGGAGCCCTGTGATGGAAAGGTGAAATCGGCTGATGTGATAATCAAGGCTGTTCAAGGATCACGAAAACCATTATCTTTCTATGACCCACCCCTGCGTGAAGAAATCCTCAAGGAACTCTGGGACTCTCAGTTCTTCACAGTTGTAACCGAGCAAGCTCTTGAAATTGACAGTGAGCTCTATGTCCCCCTGTGCATCAGGTATTTGAACAAAGAAGACATCCAGTGTGAGGAAACATTGGCATTCATTCCATTTACTGAAGACCCGGTCGCCCTCGCAGATGCTATTGTGACTGCTTTGTCAGAGAACTGGGGGCTCAACATGGAATATTGTAGAGGACAGGCTTTCCTGAGTGTTGGTGAAGTTGGAGCTCAGATGAGGGCTGTAAGTGTAGCAATAGCTGAGAAATACCCCCAGGCTATACGAACCGTTAGCTCTGCTTTGTCCCTTAATGTATGGCTGGCCAGATCCTCTCCTGTAGAAGAAGCAGCTGATGGAACAGTTTTGATAGAGAGAATGCTGCACTGGCTCACAGAGGACACGCAACGGCAGAACAAACTGGAAGACATGATCATTCACGTTTTCCAACATGATGAGGGAAGGGGTAACGAGCTGAGGGACAAGCTCATGAAAAACTGGGATAAGAGTCATGACATGCATGAGGTGATGGTAGAGCTTTTGGAAGCAGTCATGCTCTGCTTGAATGAGCTGAAAGGCGAAGGGAGTAGCTCAGACCAGCACCAAGCATTGGAATTTTTCAATTCAATCAGACACTTTGAGTTCATCTTTGCAACCGTCGTGCAGAAAAATGTCTTGAGTGTTACCAGAAAGCTGAGTCAGTCTCTTCAGGGCAAACCCTTAGACATGTTGCTTGCTGTGAATACATTGCCTGATCTCAAAGCATCCCTCAGTAAACTGAAGAGTGATATTGATACTCATCATAGGGAATGGTTTGAGGAAGCTGTCCTATTAGCTTCCAGACTCCAGGTTACCATGTTGCACTCAGTGCTTCTCGAGCCCTTGAGTGAGTTTTACAAAGAATCTGTAAGCATAAAGGTGGTAGAGCACTCAATTACTGAAGTCACTGACCTCTTCACAGAAAAGGTAATGGATACCTTGAGGTGTCTGGAGATTGTGCCTTACGCAATGTCCAAAGTAGAAACCAGCATTGTTAGCGGTCTTGTGTTCCGCCTGTACAAGGAGGACTTGCCAGATCAAGTCTCTCTTCACGCCGAGATGAAGTCCTGGAAAGAGAAATGGTTGGATCCCTTGGCAGGCTATCTCCCGACTACTGTGCTTGATACCCTGAAGACATCACAGATAAGAAGTTTTAGTAATATTGAAACTCTTCTCCGACTGCAAGTCATCTTGCCATTTTCAAGGAAGGAGAGCACCTTCAGGCAGGGAAAGCGGAACTTGCAGGAATTCAGACAGCAGGGGAAGAGATCCCTCAAAGAACTATATCCTCTGTAGTAGTTGAAGGTCTTCCCTCATGGTTGTCATACTTAAGCAAAACTTTTTAGAGGATGTTATCAGCACCATACTTCTGACCTAATGTATCCTCAACCCTAGGTTAGGTCCCAAGTTCTGAACTTGCCTGATATTACTCAGTGTATATTATTGATCTCAATTCTTTAAGATTTCCTTTGTTGTTTTCCTGCAAGCAAAGGCCTGTTTTGTTTTTTTTGTTTGTTTTGTTTTGTTTTGTTTTCTCTAGTTGAACAATTGTACTGCCCAATGGGACCAATGTCTTGCCAAAAAAGCAATGCTCAACTGATGGTTCTCAAGCTTGTGTGCCTTTATGCAAAACTAATAATTCACCCCATGTATCATAATGCAGGTTTAAAAATGACAGTCCCACCAGGCATTTGAAAAAAGTTTGTTTTTATCATTACCAAAAATGACTAGAGTTACTATAAAATCACTTTCTTAAGTTCATGTCAAATATTAAATTGCACCATTACCTTTTATGGCACAAATAGAAATGGTTAGTTTCATCATGTCTTCTAATGATTTCCCAGGCTTCCTGTCTCTTTGCAGGAATGAATTTGCTGTAAACGTATCTTCGAAAGAATGTTTCCTTTAAGAGGAAAATCTTCATATATATTTGTCAAAAAAAGTAATAAAATCCTCCAAAAAGAGTTGTTTTGGTTTGTGTCTTTATTAGTGTACCTTTTGAGTTTTGTGTGGTAGAGGCTCTATTATAACACAAGATGGCGCAGTGAGGCCTAGAATTGCCTTTGGAGAAATTATCTGGCAAATCATTTCATCAGCCATCTCAACAGTGACAGCCTGTGAATTCTGGCTGTGAAAAAATATTTTTAATCCATTATATCCACACAGATAGTGTTAATACAAGAGTAATGTTTCAGTGTGTTTTTTCCAACCCAAAACAGCTACTATTAGCCAAGTTAGGCCAGTTTTAACAAGTTAAAATTGTTTTGGTATTAAATAAATGTGAATGAAGGATACGGTCCTCAGTAACTGCATCGTTTCTTTTTGTTAAGTGAAAGCAGAGCCTCTAATATTTGCAGTATCATTAAGTGAGAAGTTGGTTATGAATAATAAAATACAGTTAATATAAATGTCAATACATGCATGAACTATAAGCTACCACAATTGTGTTGACCTCACCAAGTGAAGTATATGGCCATATGTATGTGTGAGAGGTTATTTAGATGCCTTTTGCATGTTTCTCTGTTAGTAATGGAATTCACCACCTTGTGGCACCACTGACATGGTTACATTGTGGCCTGGTTAATGTGTCATTTATTAAGACGAGTGTATTTTGAACATTTGCTGTAGGGCTTTGTGTTCCTTGTCAATAATTTGCTATGAATCCTGGTCAAGTTTATGAGCCTTCACACAAAGTCTCCAACTCTCTTCAGCTACCACCAATAAGAAATATCACAGGATGCATTTAGTTGACACTTTATTAATTACACGTGCACAATCTAACACAATTCAGTACAAATGTTCTGCCATAAAGATTACTCTTATGATGCCAGTAATGCCCAGGTTTTCTTTTTGTCACAGTAATGGAGGTGCTCATTCAGTTATATGTTTGGCATTGAGGTGGTAGTTGGTGCTGTTGTACTGGACTGCATTTTGTTGAGCGCTGTTTCTACTATTCTGTCCTCCTCATGTAGATAAATGGGAAGTACAAAAAATTAGAAAAACCTGCAGCACAAGACCTCTGCAAACTACAATCTCAATAAGAAACATAATTAAATTTACACATTCTCCACAATGTCACCAAAAACTGAGTATTCTAAACTTTCTTAAAAGGTAGAATTTATGGCAGAGCTGTTTTGTTGAACAGATGCACCAAATCCTCAAATAGCTTCTCATGTGGTTGGGATTTCTTAGCACCCTCATTCCGAGCAAAGAACTGAACACAGTTTCCACATGTGTTAAATTATTTGTGTTGTATTTGAGTTAGATTGTTGCTGTTCACAGTCTGTTTCCAAGGAGAACAATCATACTGAGACAAAATGGATTCGTCCGCAGCTGAATAGTGGTATTGCTCTATAGAACTCTGCTGAATAACGTGTCGCGTAATTTTTTTCTTTGGAAGTCATGCTGAGATGAGTTTTTGATCGATTTAGATTAATGCTAAAATTGCTACTCAGTTGCTAATGGGTTTGTGAATTTTCACGACCATGATATTGTACCATGGTTGATGGTTTATCATCACTCACAAGGTCACATGATAAAGTTACAGGATCCTGATAGTGCTGGATAAATTTCAGCTTTATGGACAAATGTCAGACATTTTTTGTTTGTTTGTTGATGTGAAGCATCCCTATCTTAAGTGCAGATAACCCCAGTGATGGGTATACTTAAAGAGGCATGTAGGCTACTCTTCCTGTGAGTTGTAACAGCAGATCCCTCGCTTACAAAGCCCTGATTGTTGGTGCTCAGCTCAGTGTGAAAGGTGCATCTCCATGTCCCTGCTCAGCTGCTGAGCAAACGGATCTGTCTCCGCTGTGGGCCGCCAGCAGCCTTGTTTGCAGACGGATCAGCCTGGGCCATTTTGTGGCCATATGCAGCAGAGGAGCATACCAGTGTTGTTTTGAAATCCCATCTTGACACTCCCTACCAAAAGTGATACACTACCTTGTACAGGTTTTGCTGTATTTCCACTTTAGGTGGAGGGGCGAACACTCTCAGAGTATAAATCAGCCTGTGTGTATTTCCGAGGGGAGTACATCTTTTGCCTCTAAGCAGACCAAAGTATTGCCATAATTGACCCATGCACCAAGTTTCCTGTTGGAAGTCAAGGTTCTGCACTGATGTAAGACCTGTGGCGTTCTGTAATCATGTCCATACACAGCCAAATTTAACTACAGAGGCAAGACAGGGGGCTTAAATGGATTTTATTTCAGGGTTCCCTTTCAGGGAAAAATGGCAGGGCAGGCAAGACTTCAGTTCCTCCTAGAAATGGACTGGTTTGTGTTATTCAGATGTCAATTTAATCTTAAGCTCCACTTTCCTTATTGTAAAGCTAAACCATTGAAAACTGAGTGAAGTATGTTGGAATGCCATTAATTAATAAAATGCAATACAGTGTATGTGAGGTTAATTTCAATTTATAGTCTGGCATTTATTTATTCGTTCACTCACTCAAGAACATGAAAGTGACCAATAAACTGAAAGACACATTTTTTAGATGTATTAATCAGAGACTGTTCAATGCAGAATAAATGTTCAATTTTCACAGATGACACAAGTAACCTGTGATCTGACTCAGTAATGTTGCTGCTTTTGTGATCCTTATAGAAATCAGTATCGGTTGTTTTGTTAAATTGCATAGGTGCTCTCGCACGTCGAACCAACGCCTATGAAAAGGAGCAGAATCATAAGAAACATACAGTATATATGTGCATAATTTATCTCTTGCACTGATGGGAAGCTCATGGTGTTGCTGGCGCCTGTCCCCGTGACTCCTCCATGTCTTTGGCCTTGTGTTTACCAAGGGGTGCTAGCAGAGAGAGAAGGAGCACCCCTGCTCAAGTCATCACCCCACCCACACGGGTCACCTCAGCCCTCTCTGCCCTCAACACCTGCCCACCCTTTTGCTCTTCTTTCAGCAACACCTCGTCAGACACGGTGATACGGCTTCATAGAATCTGACGAAGGACCTGTGTGAAACACTGCTGCCATCCTCGACGTTGGAAGAAATGTCTCTTTTATCTTGAAGCATGTTTGGAATTTCCAGGCACTGCAGGGACTTATTTCATGTGACTGACAAAAGGTTAATGCCCTCAACTAGTTGCATCCATTACTGGAATCCACTTGGGGGGCAAGCTTATAATGGCTGGAACTTTTATAAACTCAGCTCAGCTTGCGCCGGAGCAGCCATCATAATTTTGTGCGTGTTTTTTTTTTTTTTTAAGAAACAATCCTCCAGTGCTATTAAACTCCTGGGCAGTGCATTTGCCACAGGCTTCATAAATGGATAAACAGTCCCACACAGTGCACAGTGTAGGCTGTTTCTGCAGTCTGAGCACTCCTTGAAGACCACATGATATGTTCAAAAGCACCACCCATCTGTCACTTGAAAGAGCTCTGTCCTCAAAGCACAATAGCAGAGAGGTTATAAACAAATGGTATACAAAAGACGCGGGTCCAATCTCGTCCTGCCGGGCATGGATTGGATGGAGGTTGTTGTTTCTGTGGTGATCCCCGCTGTGAGCCATGGCAGCTTTCACCAGAGGGACACCAGAGAGCCCTCAGAGGCTGATGAGATTTTCAGCTGCCCAGGAATGTCGCTCCTCTGCCAGTGTCATTTGGCAATTTTTAGGATCTGAGAATGCTGTTTAGGATGCATAATGTTCTTATTATTTGTCAGTACGGCCGGCAGCACAACCCTCGTGCTGTTCAATGTTTCGTAGATGATATTTGATGAAAAATGAAAACTAACCGTTATGGATCTGGATTCACATGTTGTTTCCATCTGTTCCCTTTTAAGTTCTCATTTGACTGGACTTATTATGACTGCTGATCAGTCTCCTGTTTATGAGTTTTTCTTGAGAACTCTGTTATATCCAAGTGGATTTAGTTGGTCATAGAAAACAGAGTGTGTGGCATTTCTGAACAAGAAATGCACGCACATATCTTACAGAGTTGAACTTTTAGTCATTTATCGTCCTTGTGAAATATTTCAGGGATTTCCATTTGCAAATAATGACAAAATAAAACTAATGTAATCAATAAGTTCATTTATAAGCACTTGTCTTGGTTTCACTGTTTTATAATAAAAACTCAAAGAAAAAGAACAGATTATAAGCTTGGCATAGTTTTAAGAGCTCCTTGTCAAATCATTTTGAAACACTGACAACTGTATGAAAAAAAAACAAAAAAAAAAAAAAACAGAACGATAGAAAAAAGAGTCACATTAGCATTCATAGCATGTTTCCCACTAAACAGTTTCTCTTTTGCCCACACAGATTCCTGCACACTTTGTCTCAGCTCAGTACAATTTCATATGCATCCCGATGGGAGCATGGGAGTATTTTCAGGGGGTATAATTGTTACTCAGCACCCATTCAGGTTCACATCTCGTGGGTGAAAGTTGAGTGTCCTTATCTTCCCCCGGTGAGCCTCCAGACTCTTGATATTGCTCTGATCCTCTTGAGATAGGAAGGACAATGGCCCAACATTGTGAGCCAAAGGAGTCATTCCCCCCAAACATAGCACTGTATTCAACCAGAGCTGGGCTCAGTTCACCCTTTATTCCATCACTTCAGGAAATGCATTTTTTTTTAATTCAACAAATCCTAACAGTGCTATTTTCTCAATGAAAATATTGTTATATCTGGCCTGTTGTGAAATAATTTAAACACTCTTATCACAAGCAAATGAGGTGCAGTTTCTCCTCACATGCTGAATTTGCATTTTGACTCTTTTTATTGGCTCTACTGACTCTTTGAGCACAAGATGATTCATCTCACGAAATGTATCCTATTTATAAAATTTAAAACATGACTGAATTTTAAAGTAAAGTCCTGATTCATTTATTTCTGGGTTAAACGAAGTGTTTGTGTGGGGGGGGGAATTGCATTTAAAGTTAATAAATTTAGCTAACATGTTCCTGAAGATTAGCAGCTTAGAGTAAGTTTTAAACGTGAAATAACTGTGAACATTCGAGTAGCAGATTGCAGCTCGTTCTTCGGCAAACCTTACCACATTACAAGCCGATTACAATTGCAACAAAGAAGTAAAACGTTAAATTGTCTGAAAAAAAACTTTGTCTTAATCCTGCCATAATTTAGCTGCGACTCTGCCGTTGTGACATAAGTGGCAGATGCAGTATTTCATTATCATATAGATTTCATTCTTTTTTTGGCTGGCTTGCCCACTCTGCCCCACCCTCTGCGCTGCTTGGAGGGTGAGATGGGAGATCAAGGAGCTGCGTGTTGATCCTGGCTTAGTCAGGAATGGAGAGCCTGAGTGTAAAAAGCTCCTCTCTCAGACAAACCTGGTTCCACTCGAAGCACCACAACGCCCACACACCCCTGCCTATGCCCATTCACAGTTGACTGCTATATAAAACACATTGAGTCTCTCTGGAACCGGGATCACAGCCGCACTGTAAATAAGATTAAATAAGATGTATACATATAGCACTGTCGTGCGTGAAGTGTTGGAGCCGACACAGGTTTGGACACAGGATCCCGTGTTCCCAAAGGAAGCGGGTATGCTCTGGTGTGTGTATTTGAGAGTGTGTGTGCTCCAGAGACGGCACGACAACACCTGATCTGCTGCTCCCAGTGGAGCAGCCAGCCAGCAGTGTTAGGTACGAACTGCAAGGTCAAGGCCTGGACAACAGCTCACTATTGCCTTTGTCTGAGCGGTGGAGGTGGAGGAGATTCTCAGGGAAACGATACATCACGTTCCCACAGCTGGCTCTGCAACATATCACTTACAGTGTGGTTAATGCTTAAGGAAAACAGCTTGTGCAGGAAAAACGTAGATGTAACCTAGCAGGAAGGTTTTATTTGAAAATGTTACAGAACATATGTTGAATATCACTCCACGCACTTGTGCTTGAGTGTGTGTGCGTGTGTGTGTGTGTGTGTATGCTTTGAATACCATAAAACATCTCACCTCATTTACAATTTATTGTAAATTTTAATATCATGTTCACAATAACAAAGAAAATATTCTGGATTTTTTTTTTTTTTTAAGTGCCAGAATAGTTTTAATTTAACTTTAATCTTGGAACACATTCACCGTCACTTCTTCATTTTTCTGTGTTTTTCCTCAGAGCAGACAAAGGGTAAATACCAGTGTGACTATACCAGGAATGGGCGACGGCATTTCAAATTACTTGTGCAAACACTGTGTATGAAGGCAACTTGCTTACAAACAAGGAGGTGAACTGGACTTTTACCGCAGGAAAAGCAGAAACTGTATTGAATTTAGGCTGCAGTCCTTTTGGCGTGTTTTGAGCGCACAAGAGCAAACAGAAGTGTATCTGGAAAACACAAGCCTAAATGGAAAACATGGCTCTGAACGGCTTTGGATGCACACAGCGCAATTCAGACTCAATAACTCCTATTGCCTTCATCATTTCACAAGGGTGTCATTTTGAATGAAGCGGTCACATTTCTTATTTCATGTCAGTGTTATGAGCTTGAATGCAACTTTGCCAAATTTACTGAGCAGCAGTTGTTGCAGTTGTTATTTAGCTTTGTATATATATAAAATATCTATACAGAAAAATAAATGTATGTATATGTCTTAAATCTAAAATATAATATGTAATATATAATAAATGTAAATGTAAAAAATCATTGATTCATATCCCACCATAAACTTTGTAAATCACCATTACTCTCGTTACAGCAACACTAGCAGTAACAGTGATATATACACACTCACTTTAATGTGTTGTGTTCTGCACTGAAGGAGCTGCTTGTCTGTGACTCTGTGCTGTGTTGTTCTGTTTGTCCTGGACGGGTCTCTCTTGAGAATGAGATCCCGTGTCTCAAGGAGATTACCTGTATAAATAAAGGTTAAATTACAAAAAAAAAAAGATAGTAATAAAATTAAAAAAAAAAAAATCTGATTCCATGTTTTTATGAAAATAAGCTTTTTTTTAGATTCATAAACTAAGCCCCCTATTTTCCTAAGAAAAGGGTAGGTTAGTAAACTGCTAAATGCAGAGAGAAAATAAAGGAATGGGACTCTTTTTTTTCACTTTAACAACTACAAGTGAGTCGACAATAAATTTTGCAATTGTGCCATGCAGCACAACTTTATATTTTTGTGTATAATTATGTGCAACAATATACTACGTAGGCTATAATATATATACTATAACATATGAATATTATAGTGCTATGATTTAATCTACACAAAAAGCGTCGTTACGTTCACTAAATTTACTTGAGACTCACTGTGAAGACTCGCAGACTCCAGTCCCCGTAGGAATTTCATAGGAATATTGCAATCATAGCCTACAACATTAGATTTTTAAGGGGAAAAATACAATGAAAGTGCAATGCAGCGACTATAAACTCACGAGTGAGTACCAAAGACATACTTTGGCACACTATTAGTCCCCATAGCAGTATTCCAGGACTATTCCAAGGACTATTGAGTGCTTTTCCCACATTTCCGAATACCTCGAGTTAGGTCCCAGAGCAGTCCACTTTCTTATGCAAATGCTGGTCTGACATCAGCAGTGAGATCAAAGCAGGGCAGGGGTACTTAGAGCTGAGTCTGCCCCCACTGAATCCCACTCCCTCCTGCGCTGCACAAGCCTCAGACACACAGCAGCCCCGCACACACACGCACACACCATGCGTACCTGTCTGGACTTATTCAATCACCCCGTGCTGGATTTTACTCACGCTTCTGGCTGATAGAGCAACACTGCCAGTTCTCTGAAAGGATATTTTCCCCTTGCTGAGATAGCTATATATGTGTGTGTGTGTTTATTTGTTTATTTTTTCGGTCTTGTTTTGTTCCATTCAACGTTGAAGGCTGAGCGCGCTCCGAGAAAAGGTGAGACGCAACTTTTTGAAGTTTGAAGCTCCAACTTGTTTGTGATCCTGTTTCCATATCCCTGTATCAACGTAGAGGTTTTTAAGCGAGATATTTCAAACAAAAAAGTTTACCGAATTGCTTGTAAGCTGACTCACATCACAGTAATCGGCTGCATTTAAGTGAGGAAAATTTTGTTGCCGAGTAGTCGGATGCAGGCTATAGGCTCTGCATTTATTAAAAGTGCATTTATTCCGCTGTGGTCAGCCGCCGCACATTTATAGGTCGGACTATAATTTCAAGATAATTTCATCATCTTCACTGTGGCATGTGACTGTAGGCAATGCTACTGCTCAAGACAGTCTATGGCAAAAAAAAAAAAAGTGCTGTCCACTTTCTGTGGTTTATCTTGTTAATCTCTCTCAATTAGGCTGCATGAGATTCGCACTAATCACTGGGAAATCACATATGATTAATAGCGTTACTTGACGTGCCAGTCAGTAGCTCTGCCTGTCTGATGGCTTGCTGAGAGACTCACAGCCTGTCGGATGGACTGTGAGCGTCGGGACATCAGACTTTCAGCCCATCTTCTTTGAGAGATATAAGGCTGCCGCTTGGGCCGCTTTCAGCAAATGTTAATTTAGACAATAAGGTATGCGGTGAATTCAAGCCGCTCAAGAGGCTTTGTGAGACACAACGCTCGGCCGTAAAACACATTATGTTTGGAAGAATACTTTAATTATGATGATTAGACACTCATAATTAGGCTAAAATGTTACTCTTCGACAGTGTTGTCATTTCTAAGCGACACATAAGCATCAACGGCCTAGAGTGATTATTTAGGTCAGCGCATTAATATTTAAATTAGCGATAAGTGTTGCGGTCACAGGTGTTTGTTTATCACCTAGTTTTCAGCGGTTTCGGGCAATCAGCAGCGAGAACCGGAACTATCTTGTTTTATAAAGGCATATATCAGCCATCAGGGCGTTTAAAGGGACACATGTGTAAGAGTCCTTCAAAGAGATTTGTTATCGACGGCACTATCAGATAATGCACCTCTGATGCAAAGCTGCGTCCACTGCGGGCTGTTGGCGCTGATGTGCGCCAGTTCCTCCCCGGAGCATTGTCAAACTGTCGCAAATTCCTGGCATTTTTCGACGTGGACCAGGGGTGACACTAGATTAACTTACTAACAACTTTCGCAGTAAATGTCAAAACGCTGGAAAGAAACCAGTGAGTTTCATAACTCTTACTGAGGGGAAATGGGCCTTCTGGTCCAGCCTCGCCGCTTTTGTCTCAGCCAACTTTGCAATTCTTGTCAAAGTGGAGATTTTTTTTTTTTTTTTAAACCACTTCTTAGGCTAATACTGTAATAAATCAATTGTGTACTATACACATACTACAGCAAAAGTATCAGCTATATTATAAGGAATATTATAGTGGTACCAGATTAAAAAATAAAGTATGATAAAGTCACTAAAAGCTCACTACAGAAACTATTGTGAGTGCTGGGATTAGTTTGTACCACACTTAAGGAAAAATAAAGTATTAACAGTGATTTCTGGAATCCATCCACATATTTAAGCACTTTGTTTGTTTTGTTTGTCCACAATGAAGCTATGTTATTCATTTCACCTCTCGGCTTTATTAAACTGGCTTCCTTATCAACAGTTATTACTTGAAAAAAAGGTGCAGTGTTAATGTTCATTGTTGTTTCTTTTAGTTTGTGTATAATCCATTCATGAGATTCTTGACTTTCAAAGAATTAAGATAACACAGCTTCATCAGATTTTATCTGGTTTTAGTATTATCTCGAGATCTGAAACTTGTCTTTAAAGGTTTGCAGAGGCTGCATAATGACTTTCACAGAGGCCCCTTAACGCTATTCATCTTCTTATCAGGAGAACACGGCAGAGAATGCTGAAGCCAAAGCTCAGCTGAAAACATTGCAGCTTCCAAAAAAACTATGTGCCACAGCTAAGCACAATGTTATATCACGGTTATCCTGCAGGATTTAGAGGAGGAGGCCGTGCCATGACAGTTGACTTTTGAGTGTACGTCTGCGCCAAGAAGCCCGACATCCCCACTGAGTTTCTGTCCCATCTGAGCCGGATCCTGTCTGTCATCATGAGGACCAGCTCCCATGTTCTGCCTCTCGGTGTGCTCACTGCTCTGCTGCTGTCTCAGCTCTGCTCGGGCATCAAATGGCTGTAAGTATACACTCCAAAACTTCTCCCATCCTTTCCCCTAGACCTTTCCTCGTCTTTACACAGCTTTGCAGAACTTTACATTCAAACAGTGAAGTTTCACAATATTATGCGGCTCCTCTCTGAATGTTTCCATGTGTTATAATTAAGGCATAGCATTGCGTGTGGGGAATGAAAAAGGCACTAACTACAGGAATTATTGGAAGGGTTCTCTGTTCAATATCTGTAAAGAGAGCTCAGGCATTGCAGCGTTAACCAACAGTATAATAGGAGCTCCAGCAGGCCAGCCAAAAGGTATATTATACGATTTGGTGGTGCTGAAGTATCAATGTTAAAATGTTAAATGAGTTGTTATGAGTTTAGTGGAGGGCCTAAGGCTTTTGAAATGAGCTGAAATTAGGTGTTCAAGTTGTCTCTGATCATGGAAAAGCTTTGGTGCGTGTACATGTAATGAAAGAGAGCAGAGCGGCTGGCAGTTCTTCAGGTTATGGAAAACTCCTTTTGTTTTATTTTCTGAATGAGGCTTCAGTGAAGAGAAGCGTTGTGTTTATTTCATTCCTGAGATCTCATATTGACTTTTTATTTCTATTTTTTGATAATGACCAAGATGAGAACGGGAAATAGGGAAAGAAATGATGGGGTGTTGTGACGCAGGGGAACTGGACTGCGTGGCATGTGACACTGGTGTGTTGTCCCGTGAGACAAAATGTCATTGTGAAATTAGTGCTTTTGTTTTGTTTTGTTTTAGATAAATTGATTTTCGTTAGTATTCAGCGCCACACTACTTTGATTATGATAAAAGTAAACGAGCTGGAGCAAGTTTGGAAAATGCTTTTGATAAACAAGTTCTTTGTCGATTTTTTTTTTTTTTTTTTGCGTTGGGGTTTTTCTTGTTTGGAAATTAATTATTCATGTGAGTCCATTAGGAATTGCAGCACAGATTGATGAATTGCTTGTCTTCTTTCTGCTTTTTTTTTCATCTTAAGACTCATATTTAAATACATTGTTTTATTGCTTCTATGTTTCATCACCGTGCATGGCAAACTCAAGTTCAAGTGGACCAACATAATGTTTTGGATCAGCTTAATTAACAGGTTCCTTATCAGAATGAGTTGTTGTAAAACTCACAGCGGTTACACTCCAGCAGATGTGCCTAAGAGAGACGGGATGGCATGTGCTAAATCTAAGCAAGGACTCTCAAAGTCTTGATAATGCACCGAGCCAGGATGCAAAACAGATGCGGCTGTAAACACCTGCAAGTGCCGGGTTACCACAAGCACAGGGGAGTCACAGCTTATCATTGGGCACAGAGTGGCGGCCCCGCGGCCCCTAATCCGAAACAGGCCAAGGTGCAGGCGGAGCTGCCTGGTTCTCACGAACTCTCAGCAGAGCGCAAGACACAGAAAGCAGAGATCAGAGCCGACCTGCTCCTCCTGCGGTTTCTCTATTAAGTTAATCTTCAATAAGTTCAAATTGTTTAAATGGAATCTGTGCACACTTTAATGGTCTGTAATCAGGTGATTCATGTCAGAGTAAGGTCTCAGAGGAGAAAACTGTTCAGTGGTGAAAAATGCAAATCGTGTGGGATCTGTGTAGTTATTCAGCTAGAAGTGAATCAGGATTCAGTGAGGTTTTTCCCTCCATTTTTCTGATGTGTCTTGAAGTCTCCTCTGCTCTGAAAACAAAAGAAAAATCTTGTGCCAAGAAGGTGTCACTTAAACAGTATGTTATTAATCCCCAAGTTTGCTTGGGGATTCACTGAGATAAGATGACTCTCTGCTGTGACGTCGTGCCAGAACTTTTTTCCTGCCTCCAGCATTATCTGTTTCAATTTATATTTTTCCGTTGTTTGTTCTGAGTTGATCCAACTCAGAGGTTAGAAGTGTGTGTACACAAGAATCACAAAAGCAAACATTCAACTGAGTACAGTTCACAACATCCAACATGCTTGATTATTCCCATAGGTGGTTATTTCACATATCTCAAAACCTTTAAAACAAAACTTTCGTCTGTGCTGAAGCTTCAGCATTATCGCAATTAAGTGAACTTATGTAATACTGTATGATGTGTACTGACTTTTAACACTTGGTTTTTTGTTTTTCTTTGCCATTGCAGAGCACTGTCGCATACACCTACGTCGTTACATATCAACCAGACCCAGCACTGTAAGCTGCTGCCTGGCCTGGTGTCCTCTCAAGCCCAGCTATGTCGCACCAACCTGGAGCTTATGCAGACCATCATCCAAGCTGCCCGCGAAGTCAAGAAAACCTGCCAGAAGACATTTGCTGATATGCGCTGGAACTGCTCCTCCATCGACATCCCCATTGATGCACCAAAATATCGTCCAGACCTTGACAGAGGTACAGTTCACAAACAGTTTTGTAGCACAGCAGGGGCATTTTTTGTTTCCAGAGAGCTGCTCCAGCGGCCTTAGCCACACAAATATAATGTTTATGGTCATGCTTGGTGGGCTTGACGGTCAATGAATCCCCCAAACCAAAGTCATAATTTCAACCACTGCATCTTTTTCTGTTCCATTTTTAAGAAATCGGTGTGAGGGTCCTCAATCCTCTTTACAGTGTCTGGGCTCACACACTATAAGAGATTTATTTGCGAGCATTAACAAGAGATTTATTCGCGAGTATTAACATGAGTAATAGTAAAGGAACTTTGATACAGAACTCAGAACTCATTTACAAGAATCCTATCTGTTTTTAATATGATATGTTGACTGATCTATTTCATTTTTTTTGTTGCCAGCTGAATTATTATATCATTTATTCCTTGGGAGCTTGCAGTAGGGACAGCAAAGCTATTACTCGAGAAATCTCCCGCTCAACATACGTGTACAAGCCATTTGATTTGATTAATAATTGTCTCTCTGTTTCCAAAATCCTCACTATTATCTGACTGCACTCCTTTCTGTGTTGCGGTCTCAGACTCTGACTTATGTGTCTCTATTGCCAAAAGGAGCTTGAATATGCCAGAGATAGTGGCTGGAGCATGCGCACGTGCATGTGTGTATATGTGTGTGTGTGTGTGTGTGTGTGTGTGTGTGGGAGGGAGGGGGTGTTTTTCAGTTCCCCCCAGAAAAGACGTAGCAGTTATTTGCCAAATGAACAGTGTCTCCTGAGGCTCATGGAGACAGGAAATGGCTCTTCTCTGGCCAGGGATGGCTTTGATCTAGCTAGTCCTTTTGGTCATGCATGATTCTTCCCTTACCTCCTTTTGCTCTCCAGCCTTAAACATGTGCTCTCCATGTACACACGTCACCACCAATTACATCAGTGGTCAGTCTACGGTGAAGCAAGAGCCCTGATGGACTGTGTTTGATAATTACATTTTGCGCGGGCAGTCCACCTCTCTTCGTAGTTCTCCTCTTCACTGAGACAGTACATCACAGCGTTTGGGAGAAAGAAGGGGGTACATGTGTTTCCAGACTAAGCGGTCTTGACTGCTATACCGGCTTTGAGTGCAGATAATTATGTTTTCAATTCTTTAGAGACTACTTAAGAGACGTTCTGACAATAACAGACATGCTGTCGAGGACTATTAAAGAGAAATACTGGCCTCTGAGTCAACTTCCTTCGTAAGGATGAGAATATGAACTCCGAAGTCATCCCTATGTCCCTGTAGAGCGTTCTCTCCAGCACTCCAGACTTTAACACACACTATGTTGAGTGGTATGTAGTAGTATAAGATGAGCATTACCTCAGAGGTGTGAGAATTTAAACTTCTAGCAGCTTTAAAGCAAAAAGGGAAATAAAACTTAAATGAGTGCAGCAGTTTTGTGTAGGAGATTTGGAAAATATGCACAAAATCATATAAAAACACCATAGTGTTTTGAAACTGTAGAAGAATATTTATTTGCTCACGTGAAATACGCCAAAAATGAACCCGCACATCTGCTATACTGAATTATTGGTGAAATTTTTTAAATTCCTGAATCTACACGTCCACAACTAACATCATTCACATTATTGAGAGGTTAGTCTAATTTTGGATTATGCTAATGACCTACCATCATTCAGCAAAGTATCGGTTGAAGTGTTAGGGTAAAGCACCAGAGGGAATGACCTACTGAAGACACATGGATGAATTTGATGTGCTAAGTTTATTAATCAAGCAAGCGTCCAACTTGATATGTTCCTTTACTACTTAAATAATATGTATTCATTTATTTTCTGTTTCATCAGGAACGAGGGAGACTGCGTTCGTCTACGCCCTGTCAGCAGCAGCTATCAGCCACACCATAGCGCGGGCGTGCACGTCAGGGGACTTGAGGTTGTGCTCATGCGGTCCCATCCCCGGGGAAATCCCAGAGCCCGGCTACCGCTGGGGGGGCTGTGGTGACAACCTGCACTATGGGCTGGTCATGGGCTCCAAATTCTCCGATGCCCCCATGAAGATGAAGAGGTCAGGGTCCCATGCCAACAAACTGATGCACCTCCACAACAGTGAAGTCGGGAGGCAGGTAAGCATGGAGTTGCCTTGAACACAGCACACAGGTTTTTCATTGTTTTGCAAATTCCTCATGAATTATTTGTAATTACAATCTTAACAAGCCATTTAATATGATAATCTAATATGCATTACATGTCTATTTAATCTAATGCTGAGACCTTAAATTTTGTCTTGAAACAAGGGAAAAAATATCTCATGGCAGTTTGATAACTTTGTTTGTTTCCAATACAATTTGACTTCTGGAATCATCTGACAGCCTGTTGAAATAAGGCAGATCACTTCTCTATAATCAAATTTTTCTACAGCAAAAAGGCTGATTTGCTGTGGAAACAAGTCATGTAATCTCAGCCTATTGGCAGTATGTTTTATATTGTTTTAAGAAAAAACACTCATTACAAGGGTAAATGATTCATTAAATTGTGCATTTTATGTAATGTAGACATTGTTAATGCTTTGTGCAATACATTTGTGCATGTCTGGCTTGTAATACATTTTTATCCATATGTTCAGTCTGTCAGTCTTACACTCCACACTCTATCTAACCTCTGTGTCCTCGATCGTGCTGTCCAGGCCTTGAGAGACGCGCTGGTCATGAAGTGCAAATGCCACGGTGTGTCCGGCTCCTGCTCCATAAGGACCTGCTGGAGAGGCCTGCAGGACTTGAGGGACATTGCCATGGACCTGAAGACCAAGTATCTGTCTGCCACCAAGGTGGTTCACCGACCCATGGGGACTCGCAAGCAGCTGGTGCCCAAAGACATTGACATCAGGCCAGTGAGGGAGAATGAGCTGGTCTACCTGCAGAGCTCTGCAGACTTCTGCCTCAAGAACGAGAAACTGGGCTCCACCGGCACCCAGGACAGGTGAGACTGTCATTTCAGAACCCATTGTGTGTATCTCTGAGTGTGTATGACATGGGGCAGATTTTGGAAAGTCTCAAACTATTGGTAGAAATGGTAGCTCTTCAGCGTTTGGAGATAGATTATCAGAACTGACCCACCCGGCTGACAAATAGGAAGTGACTGATCCTGTTTGCCTGCTCGTCCAGGATGTTTACTTTAGTGAAGTGCTGCTCTGCCAGGTGGCACCATTCAATTTGGAGGATGGCTGATAACAACCACTAGTCCCCGAGATTGGCCTGTCTGTGGCATGTCTAAGCACGTGTCGCTGACAAGGCCATTGTAACTGGGGTCCTTGTGCCGCTATCTGAACCAGTGACTAATGCAGTTATTCTTGGGACTGAGTGCACTCAGCTGATATCGATTTGAGAGTGCCACACAAATGGGAAATAGTTAATGGTCCCCCAAAAGATAAAGAAAGAGTCACTCCATTCAGCTCTAGTGTTTTAGTTGGGACTGTGTTTCGTGTTGTTGGTATGTGATTTGTGAGGGCTTAGTGGGCAGCAAGGAGCCCCTTTGTCTGAGCGCCCGACACAGAAAAAGATGCGGTCAACCAGCGTCAAAAACACGGCACGAATATGCATGACTATCTTGCCAGCTTACTGAATTTTCCAGTTTTCCATTAATGCCCTGGAGAGAGAATTTGTGGATCTATCTCTAAGAAATGCATGACAGGACACGCATGGCAAAGTTAAAAAGTTAGCAGTGTGTGGCCGTTGAAGTTTTCCCACAAACATATACAGTTTTTATTTCATGCAACTCCACCAACATCACCCATCTAATCATCTATATAAAGAAAAAGGGTAAAATGGAGTACTGTAATAATAAAGGCAGACAGGAATAATAAAATTGTCAGTTGAAATATGTAGTTCCAGTAGAGAAATATGCACCACTTTTGTGCCCTTGCAGCCACCTCGGTGGGTAACTCACTGTAGGCTGCCAGCAATCACCACTGATTGGCATGTGATACTGTTGCATGATGTAAATGTCATACATCATATGACTTGGTCATATCATGTGTCCCTCAGGCCTTGGCCACTCCACAGATAGCCAGAAGACATGCTTCATGTCAAGTTCACTCACCGTGCCCCATGCGTCCCTTGTCTCTGCCTGATAATGTAGCAGCTACACACAGTCTGCAGGATATTTAGCGCTTTATGCCAAGTCACAAGGCACCCAATTGGTGACCATCATCAGAGGAATGTGTGACACTGATGTGTGCGTGCGTGTGTGTGTGTGTGTGTGTGTGTGTATGTGTATGAGTAAGTGTGTGAGCACTCACATGTGATATAACTGTTTCCATAAGGCTTGAGACTCAGGGGATCAGGAGGGTGTTCAGGCCAGCTCATCTCACAACACTTGATCACATGAGCACATCATCTTCTGCTATCCAGCAATCCTTTACAAGACCACCAAAGCAGCTGGTGCATTCTGGGAGTCTGCTCTCAGATCCTTTCTTTAGCGGTGGCTACTTCAGGATGGTGTTATCTGGCTTTCCCCTTGAAATGGCTTCTAGTCTTGTTCCCGTCAACATCGATAGCTCTGACCCAAGAACTGGACAAAACACTTGTAGTTTTCAGCAAAGACAAACAATGTCTGTCTAACACGTTTAGAGTCATGTACACTTGTGCTCTCTCTCTCTCTGTGGTTTGGAAGAACTCGAGAATTTGGGGCAGAGGCAAATTGAATCTTAGCAGCAAACCCAGCCTTAATGAGTAATGTATGACCACTGGAACAAAAAGTGTCATGGCCTGGTGAGGAGATGCACCGCTGATGCCTGGGCTTTAGACTTAATTAAATTGCATTATTGTGTTTCTACTTAAAATAGCAGATGTGACCTCTTGCCCCATTTTCAGCCCCAGGAGTGATACAAGGTAGATCTTCTTCCCAACAAAACGTAGCTGTGTAGGGTTTTGTTTTGTTGTTTTTCAATTACCCAGGATGTAATGAGTTCCTCCTCCACTCTCCCTCCTCCTCCTCTTTTACTCCAGCAACAGTCGTCAGCCCCATGTGTCTCTCTTGCCATACTGGTCATTAACACTGTTGCCATCATAAAACAATGCAATTATGTTGAGAGGGCAAGCTAAATAGAGGGAGGGTTCCTGTGTATTCAGTATGATTTATGGTGGGGCTATTCTCTGCTCACTCAAGATGCCCCAGGCTTCTGGAATGAAAGGCTCCCAAGCATCCACTGCCCAAAGACAAAAAAGAAAAAAATGGGAAAATGGCTGAATCAATGGACAAAAGCACATTGCACTTTTAAGGGACTATTGTGGGGCTCCTCACGGTCTGTGAGATTGTACACTGTTGCACAAAATGATTCAGAAAGAAGTTGTAAACTTAATTGTCTTGGGCAGGAAACCAAATTGTGTTTGCAAGCGGGAATATGTCGGGTTTCATAGCTGTGACTATGATCAAGAAAAGCTGCTCCTTCTGGCCAACTCTGCCTCACCTTTTTTTCTTCTCCTAGAGTGGAGGAAGAAAATGTACCGTTGTAGACCAAAGTAAAATGACAAATTTAGATCTTACCATTTCTCTGTTTCTCTGTGTCTGCTACCTTCAGGCAGTGCAACAAAACGTCCGTCGGCAGTGACAGCTGTGACTTGATGTGCTGCGGCCGCGGCTACAACCCCTACACGGAGAAGCTGGTGGAGCGCTGCCATTGCAAGTACCACTGGTGTTGCTACGTCACCTGTAAGAAGTGTGAGCGGATGGTTGAGCGATACGTCTGCAAATGAGCCCCCACCTCCCAGCGGCCCCCC
>OMLB01025068.1:2492-19916 GCA_900302555.1 Myripristis jacobus
ACGGGGATTTTTTTTTTTTTTTTTTTTTTTTTTGCATATGCCGAGGGGTTTGTGTGTGCTGCTGTTCAGAGTAACAGTCTTAACTGTTAGATTCAAACTACTTCACTGTACCTCTTGATATGGAATGTCATGTATTTATGTACTTATCTCTCTGTCTTGTGAATCTTATCTCTGCATTTCATTTCTTATTTATTTCTGTTAGTATGATTATGAGTGTCTACATGTTCTGTTTTTTTTTTTTTCAGATGAGGGTTATACTTGTGACTGCATTGTAACTTGAATAGTAAATCTTACGTTTCTGACATCAGTGTGCAGTTGAAAATCAAAGAAACAAATCTTGTAACCGCAGTCTGTTGCTACGACTGGAGCAGCTGGGGCTGAAGTTGCATGGTTTGCTCAAGGGCAGTTGCTTCATGGCAGGAAGAGATTTTTCACCTCCCACACCCAGAATCAAACCACTTCAAGGCAAGAAGCCCACTTAGTGATGTTACAAGAACTATCAACGACATAATTCAACAACTTTATTCCCATGACTGTGTTTAGATTCATGCTTACATGACACAGAGTGGCTCCACCGGGTGCTACGTAACACACCGTCACTGCCTCATGATGCCCCGGCGCCGCGTCACATGTCCCCGTTTCCTTGCAGCCTTCAACCTACTTTCTGTTTAGCTGCTGCCTGGTTTACCCCGCTGGCTCTTTACTTGCAAATCTTGCAAAATATTGTGCTTTAAAGATGTTCTTTTTATAGCTATGCATTAAACAAGCAGATTCAACATGAGCATGTGTCATCAAGCACTTGTGTCGCAAGCTGCCACAAGAACTCCAATAGGAGGTTATTGTTTTATTAAAGCAAAATTAAACTTTGGTGTTGGGTTGTATATTTACCTGGATGTGACACATGGTGCTGAAATCTCCTCATTAGTTGCTCCGTGTGCCCCTGGACCTGCAGCACTGGATTTGTGTGTCTGCATTCACTTGTATAGCAAAACAACTCTCAAAATTACACTTTTAGTTACATAAACAAAGCAAGCAAAGCAGATAATGCCAAAATAAGAAAACGACAAGTCCCGGTACCCATTTTTAAACGTCTCTATTCTTGTTTTTTTTCCTATTTGATTTGACAGTAGATCTGACAGGTAGCATCTGCAGGAAACTTATGCTTAGTAATCTTGCGCCAGTAAGAAATGACCTGATAGCACTGTCACAAATAAATGTAATTACACAGAAAAAAATAAAGCTGGGAATTATTGCTTTTTATATTGGCACAGTCTGCGTTGTCACATTGGTTTAAGTGCTAAAAGTGTCATTTTGGGAGCGATTAGCAGCCCAGGGGAGCACAGAGCAACTCATGAAGATATTTCACCACCATAAGGACTCATATGACACCCAGATAACTATACAACACAACACAATTTTTCTTTAAGGAGTATTTATGGCTAAAATGTCCATCAATAACCTGACCAAAAGCAGAGTACTCATCTTAATCGAACACTTGCTTACTCCGACCATGTAAACGTAACTGATCTCTTGTTGTGAGCCCAGAAACTGAGCTCCTAAAGTCAAAATCCAAAGACAAGCATGTATTCAAAACACCCTGTGTCATGACTCAAATGGTGAAAAATGTATTCTTTTCCTCAGTTTTCTGCCCCCACCCCCCTCTCTCACTCTGTTTCTCACTCTCTCTGCTTGTTAAATTTTACACTAATCGTCTTCTGGCTGTGGCCGCCCTAAAGGGACCGTGAGGTAGACGGGCTGAATCCCCTGAGCTCTCTCTTTCCTCCTCCTCATCCTCTCTTATCTCCAGCACACTCCTCCCCCTCTCTCACTGAAGAAGTAATGGAGACACACACACACATGGCAGGAGCTGGTTTAGAGATCTAACAAAGAGAAAGGTCAGGTCCCCAGAGCTCCCCCATTTCTCCTCCTGCTCTCTGCACCTCTCCCCACTCCCTCACTGTGGTAACAGTAGTGGATCAGCAGGCAGCCAGCAGCCTTACATCAGTTTGATCACTTCAGTGAAAAAAAAAAGAGCAGTCACACTGGTGGAAGGACATGCACACAGCAGAAAAGCAGCAGCGATGTAGTGTATATTCTTGATTGGGCCTGAGATTTCAAACCTGACCCAACCATTGCTGAGAAAATGTTGCTCGATTCTGAGGAGTGCCAGCAAGAGAGTCAATAAACCCCAACATTTATACTGCAGAAAATGTATCTTCTGGTTACTCATTACGTGCAGTTTGCAGAGCGCCTGCCACCCTCACATTAAAATGGATGGGTAGATGGAAAATCTCATTTAACATTAGGCTATATCAGTTCAAATCCATCAAACTCAATCCAACATGAAATATAAACGCCTCTTCAATTAATTCTTTCATCCATCTGTGCTTTGAAGCAACATTTTTAGTCTTATTAAACTTTGATCCATCTTGGTTCATTTGTTTTCTTTACTGTGTGTTGACATGCAGCGTCAAACTGTCCAATTTTTCACACAGCACAGCAAGCTTGTGCTGTGGACTAGTACATGTGGCATGCCACGCCAGCATAGCTTACACACTGGGCTACATATCCAATATCCATTAAAGGTTACAAACAACTAGGAAAAATATTAAATCTGAAACCTGAGGACTCTGAACTCAGCCCGTGCACTTGAAACTGAGTGCTGGATACTGGCTGGATGCTCCAGATGCTAACTGTTAGCCGCCTGCCATTCAGGTGGACTTCCCCCCGGCTAACAGTCTTAAAAATAACTACTTTAATACACTCAAATTTTAGATAAACAAAGTTTGAGTTTGAAGATGTGAAGCAGACTTTTTACAGTGGCACAGGGGCATAAAAAATGTTGACCATTGACAGAAGAAGAATAAAGGTAGAACTATTTTCTTGTGTGGTCTCAGCTCTCTGTGCTGGTCCTCAGATGAATCTGGTGGTGGATTTATTACCAAACCTCAAGATAAAGCAATTACTGCACTTGAATAATTATTTCATAGGTAAAGTGGATAGTGTGATAACAAATCAGGTGATTAAAGTGGTTATTTTTCAGATTGTTAGCTGGGGGGAAGTCCTCGTCAATGGCAGGAGGCTAACAGTTAGCATTTGGAGCATCCAGCCAGCATCCAGCACTCAGTAACAATGAGAGGAAGATAGCACCACTACTTCCCCGTGAACTATCCCTTTAAATTGGTATTGAAATGCATCAAGTCACTCTCATAGTGTTTACACATCATGTCTTTGTTCCACATCTATTTGGATTCATAAAGGAAGTTGATTTCTGTTTATGTAGTCGCTGTATGTGGATTGGAGATGCACTGCATTTATACTTTGTGTTTAATGTGGAAAAAAATACCAGCCTGGTTCCAGACCCGCGAATCACACGTTCACTTTAAAAGCTTCCAGCGACTCTGCAGCATCATCAATCACAATCACATTCATGTTCATTCATCTGAAGATGGAAAGGAGTGTAACGAGTTGACAATTCAGTCTCGACATCAGGAAAGAAAAATACAGACATTTGCTCATTTAGCTCAGGCAATGAATCTCCAGCTTGGTTCACGCTACTTGGAGCAAAGTTACAACTATGTCATCCAGTTTGCCCGTTTCTGATGAGCCCTGCTGCATTCGGGACTCTCATTTCCTTTCCTTTGTGGGTTTTTTTTTTTTTTGGCCTTTTGTCTCAACATAGGTTATGAACAATAGCAGACATACGCACACACTTTGCCCTGTACTAACCCCTTATTGAAGTTCTCGTTAAAAGAACAGTCACACTCTCACGCAGCAGGGGGAAGGAAAGAAAAGGTCAGTCAGCTGTCTGGCTGCCGCTCGGCTTCGTCTGTTATCTCACAGATGTGGGGAGAACGAGAGAGAGAGAGAGAGAGAGAGAGCAGCTCTGAGGCCAGGGAGGAAAATAACTCCAACAGCCTCAAGATGTCACTGCCATTCATTCTCATTTAGTTGTATCCTAGATCTCAATAGCAAGTCTTTTAACTCTTTGAAACCCAAGTTTCAAAAAGTTTTTTCATCCTATATGACAAGATTTTGTTCATTTGGCAATTTTCTTGTAACTTTTACTAATTTCTTGCCCATTTTCAGGTCACTTCGTAGTCATTTGCTCATTACCTTTCTTCTCATGTTTCTGAAAGGAAAGCAAAGTGAATTTGTACAATCTTTGTATGGTTTGCAAAGGTCCAAAGGTGTGGAATGAGCTTGATATGACTATCAATGTTTCATTCTCCGTGTCTGTTTTCAAAGAGCTTAAAGCAGCTGTTGCCACTAAAATATGCTTAAGCTTGAATACCTTGATCAGCTGGGGACTTGTAAACTATTTACTCTGAAAACCATTTAAACTCTACTGTTATTCCCACTTGCCATATTTGTCTACTTATTGTATCTTACCTATTTAAAATAATTGTTATATTTTCCTATATTTAGACTGATGCAATATTGGACCATTGTACAGTAGATTTTAGGGTTTCTGGTTAGAAACCCTAAAATCTAAATGTATTTTTTCAAATGTAGCATTGGTAAACTTTTATTTTAAATGCTATCATCTTAAATTCTGGGATCTTATACTCCAGCTTCATAAATTTTAAAGTAATTGAGAATAAAGAATTGAACTGAACTGAATAGCTGCAGACAGGTTGTGCTGTCATGTTTTACTCCTTCAGCGAATGCAAAAGAGTCCCTCAAAGGTTTTACACATTAGAAATGGGAACCTCTACGTGCAACTCCATCATTCACACCACACTGTGCCGTTCTCCAGATCAACACGCAGGCCGGATTTCAAAAAGTAATACACAGATCAAACATGCAAATCCTAATGAACAAGGTCATAAGGTTGTACAATGCATCATTAAAAATTCAGGACAGTCCCGAATCACAAGCAGTTGTCCAAAATCTCAAATCCTATCCTGTTTGTCCTGAAAATTAGAATAGACCCAAATTTCGATTAGCTATAGCCAAATAAAACATTAAATACAGTGTTGCCCACATACAGGCACTGTTATGTCTGTAGCCTATATGAATTATGGCTGAATTACAGCCACAAAGTAAAACGTGGATGCTCTTTTTCCCGTTTGTTTTCTGGTGATGAAGACAGTAGAAGCTGCAGCCGTGAGGACAGTGTTTTCACGTGTTTTACTGTTTCTGTTACTGTCCGTTGACATAATATAATATAATATACTGGAGGCCACGCCCGCCATGACCACATGACCACACCCACCTCCTATTCACATGTCCACATGTCTGGTCAGCCTACACCATGCACGTCTTATGGTTGAGTGTCATTTGTTTGATCCGTGCATTTCTCTTATTTTGCCATTCTCTCCCACCTTACTGGAGGCAGAGCTAGTCAAACTGCACAGTGGAGCTAACAGTCAACCCGATGTCATGGTGGATCTACAGCATGTCAAGTGTGCTGTAGATCCACCGGTCCACCAGGGGAAAGCATGTTAGTGTCACATTTTGTTAGCTAGCGATGTTAGCAAGTGAGCTAATATTAGCAAACAAGTTAAAGACAAACTCTGGTTTTGCTTGGACTTTGCTTGGATTTGAACCCAGGATGCTTGCAGCACAGTCTGTGTGTTTGACCCCTCCACCACTTCGCCTTCCTCCTTACATGGACTCCTGACACTACGACACATTACTGCTGCTTCATCAATAGTGCATTTTTCATGCAAAACGGAAGTTGAAAACGACGCAAAACGTGACACTGACACACTTTCCTGTGGTGGACTGGCGGATCTAGTCCACACTTTGCCTTGATACTGGGCTGTAACAGTGGTCTTGGATATGGAATTCTCCATTTCTGAGATGTTCAAAGTTATTTTCAAGGGCAAAATCAAACTTTTCAGCATCACCTGTGTCTGTTTTGCAATCGCTCAGGGAGAAGGCCGTCCTCGGCCTCATCAAGCTCACCTCCGAGGTCTCAAACGGGTCACTCTCAGCTTCAACATGCAACTGAATCCAAACAAATGACAGCGATGCCTCGAGGTTGCTCAGGCCAAGAGGAAGAGGAAGATGAAGGGAGGGAGAATGGGGATGGAGGCAAGATGCGCAATGAGAGGGATAACAAGAGAGAGAGGGAGGGAGGAAGAAGGGTGATTGGAGAGGAGTGGAGGACAAGATGCTGGAAGAAAAGAGACTGTTGTAAAAATACATAAATAAAGATGCACCAAAAAAAAAAAACAGAGAGAGGAGGTGAGGGAAAAATGGACCGGCCAAGGAAGAGGAGGAGGAGCAAGAGAGGACAGGAGCCGGAAGGGCATAGGAGATGAAGAGCAAGAGGAGAGGCAGAGGGAGGGGTAAAAGAGGTAAAAGAAGGCAAAGATACAGCCAGACACACATGTAATCAAATATACATAAGAACTATGCAATGAACCTAATGCCCTTAAAGGCTGCTGCAAAGAAAGCCAGGAGGAGCTAGAGAGAAATGAGAGAGGCGACATGAATGAGAGTGAGTGGACGAGTGAGGAAAGGAGTAAGCAAGAGAGTTGATTTAAAAAAAAAAAAAGTGAAAATGCAAAGTGACACCCATCCCAAGTTCGGAGCGCCATCCTGGTTTGCGACTGTTTGGAAATATACAATGCTCTCTGGGATTTTTTTTCCTTCCTGCTGACTTCATTCCCACTTCGTTCCCGAAACAGCTGGAGGCAGACAGCCATTCCTCCAGCACTGGCGCAGCACTACGACACAGTGAGGAGAGAGACGGAGCTGTGGAAGACTAGAAGGACGGCGAAGGAGCTGCAGTCAAAGTCGGGCTGCGGTTGGTGATGTGAAGAGCTTAATGTCAGGCGGAAATTTCCCAAAAGGCTCCTCTCACACACTTCACACACTTCTTCAACTGGAATTAAAGCACTCTGTGTTTGAGTTATGCTCCCAAATGCCAAAATGTGAGGCATACCATTTGAAAAATGTGACAGTTAAAGTAAAACTCATACAACTTAAATATTAATTAAGTTATTAGCTATTTTGGTCACTATTTTTGACAGGGTCTGACCAGGTTTTTCAAATATGGAGCTGTAAACATCAACAAGGAAAGAGAGAGAGAGAGAGAGAGAGAGAGAGAGAGAGAGAGAAAGACAGCAAGAGAGAGAGCGAGAGAGAAAACGGGAGAAAGTTGCAGAGAAACAAGCAATGTTCATTTGTACACCACCTCTTCTCAAAATATACTGATTCATGGTGAATCACCAATTTGTCCAAGATTAAATTCCCTGTCTCAGAAAATGTGTCATAATTGCTTCAGGTGCTTCATTACCGTGGAATGAATACAATTCTTCACGTGTGTATGTCTAATCACAAGGATTTGGTTAAATTCTAGCCTCTACAGGAAGGAACAAGGAAAGAACCAGGATGATGGAGGAAAAATTCAATCTTACAGTATCAGAATTTTTCAAATTACACAACACAAGTGAGCAGCTCTGTGGAGCCTTAGTGGCAGAACTCTGCCCTGGATGTTACCCAAAACTCCCCTGTTTCCTCATGGAGAGAAATTTCGGGCTTCCGCCTCTGCCTGCACTACGCAATATGTCTCCTCAGGGAAACACAAAGAATGAAAAAGGAAAGGTCAGTGAGATATGGTGCTTTCATAGGCAAGATTCAATCGAGAGGCTTACTGAAATCATCAAAACAACCACAAAGACTTTGAAGAATCTACCACCACACAAGAGTGTACCTACATGTCTACCACCAGTTTCGGGAAAAGTCTGCTTTTTCAAACAAAGCCAAGAATAGGTGGATTGCACAGAGCACGCAATCATTTTGGTATTCTCTCTACTTACATCAGTTTTGGGTGAACAAGTTGAGTCATGACTCATGAGGGAATATCTGCTGCTTGTGCAGGCAAAAATAATCACACAGGCAAACTGAATGTCCGGGGACAGTTCTCGCTTGTCTTCAGTTCACCAGCCCACACAATGAATTCACCAACTTGTGTCACGTTAAAAGAAGACATTAACACAAATGGTGATTTGGTGTGGAAAATTCTCTAATGAATTCACATCAGACCTTGTTTCCAATGGAACCGTTAACAAGCTGCACTTTACAGGAGACATTCACACGGACGACTTGACAGACCCCTGGGAAGATGGTGGGCAGGTTTTTTTAGGCTCACAATTAACCAAAGAAATAGCAAAAGCACATCAATCGGACAGTTGGGTGCCAGACATATGATAATGATAGGCAATGATAATCAAAAAGCATAAAGTCTGCACACTGATAGAAATCTTGCTCCGACAGCTTAATGATCAGGTAAAGGTTTTGATACATAACGATCTTCAAACCTTCAGATTCTGAATATCCTGATGGGATCAAAACGATCTGATCATTAAACTAGGGGAGCAAGATTTACTAAAGTGTGCAGACCACAGTTTTTTAGATTTTATTAAGTTGTCCGTTTTTCCATGATAATTGGAGCCCTTCTTCCAAGCTTTCTGCTCTGTTCTGCTCGAGGAAAGCCTGAGAACGAGGTTACCTGGGAGCAGGTTTCTAACAAATTGTGCCGACCAGCTGTGTTCAAAAAATACAACGGAGATTAGCGAGCTGTGACCACCAGATATACACCGAGTTCAGCTGGCATATGCTACATGTAGCAAGATAACAAGCTGCAAATGGCTCTTTTCCTCTCTTCCTATAAAACTGCAATATTTTTTTCCACACTACCCCGACCTCCCCGAACATCTAGTCAAATGTTGCACTGCACCAAGCAAGCCAGCTGTCTGAAACACCCATCTGCTTTACACCTACTCCAAATTCAGTCTATGCGAATTTTGTACCTGTAATCACTGTATTAAGCAACAGCTGTTTCTTCAAACTGTAAACAATGGATTCAGGCATTTATGTTCAAGGTGAATTGAACTTTGGTGTGTTAGGTTGCATAGTTACCTAGGCATTGTAGGGGTCTACATGGTGGAGAAATATTATTTATTTTAGTTTCATAAGTTGCTCTGTGCTCCCCTGGGCTGCTAATCCACAATACTGCATTTGTATCTCTCCCATCACTTCCATAATGCTGCAAAACCGCTCCCAAAATAGCACATTTAGGACATAAGCAAATGCAAACACAAGAGATTACACTAATGTAAAAAAAAAAACAATAAGTCCTGGTACCCATTTTTTGTGTAATTACTATTATTTTGAAAGTACAATCAGATCATTTCTTCCTAGTGCAAGCTTACTGTGCAAAAGTTTCCAGCAGACCCTACCTGCCAGATCTACTTTCATAGTATGTCAAAAATAACAAGAAAAGAGATGTTAAATTTCTTTTAAAAATGGGTACTGGGACTTGTTGTTTTTCATATTGGCATAATCTGTTTAACTAAAATAGAAAAAAAATTCTGTCTGTTATCTGTCTCTATGTATGTCTGTCTTTCAGTTATCTCGATAACCGCTCATCCAATCGACTTCCCACTTTGCAGGTGTATTGCTGAGGACCCCAGGAAGCGCAGTGTCCAGTGTGAAGTTGTTTGGATGAGTGGTTCTCCAGAGAGCTGCAAGCTACAATAGCAGAGCTGAGGCAACTGGCCCTGTTTTGAATGGGCACTGCACTTGTGGAAGTCAGTGAGAGAGAACAGATAGAGATAGATAGATCAAGAGATAGAAACACAGTACTATGGATTAACAGTCCAGGGGAGCACAGAGCAACTAATGAGGAGATTTCACCACCATGTGGACTCATATAACAACCAGGTAACTATGCAACCCAACACTCTAGCAAAGTTCAGTTTTGCCTTCAGTCTTTCATATAAGAATCATGGAATCATGTAAGTAAGTGTGACTCTTAATGAACACACATTCTGGCTAATTTTAGCAAAAACTGATCACTCCCCCAACCCCACTTTTTGAGGATCTAGGTTAAACATTTGAGGCCAATCTCTGTTTTTTTGTTTTTTTTGTTTTTGGAGACCAATGACACTGATGCCTGTCTGGATGGCAGAGCAACCAGACCTGAGTCAAGCAACATTTACACATCAAGCACTGGTTTTGAAGCTGTTTGGAGCAGTAGATGGATGATGGTCTATTACCTGGAACGAAGCTTCCCTGGACGACGTCCTTATACGCCCACCAACCCTCATGAAGCTTGGATGAAATAGGCTGAGCTGCAGGGAGACAGAGAGGGAGAGAGATTACAGCTCTGTAGTGGATAAAATGTCTTTGATTTTACCTTTTTCCTTGGTAATGTGCAGAATTCTCTGTGCCGTGCCAGTGAAGCGCCCACTGAATTAAACAGAATGAGAGGAGGAATGAGAACAGGAGACAGAAAAGAGGATGAAGGGAAACAGAGACAGAGAAGTGTGAAAGAAAGAGTGTGGGGCAGAGGGACATTATGGAGATCAGCTGTTGGGAATCCTTCGATCAAGAGTTTGACTAATTTATCAGTTTGCCAATATATCCAGCCAATATTGGCCCAGTTTTATTAAACGTCATGTCATCAATATAAAACATGATCAAGATTTTATTTCTTTTTATTTATCGCTCAATTGTTTTCACTATATGAATGAATAAATTAAATTAACGTAATCCCAGAGCGTGATGGATGGATCACCCCACCATCAGGAGCTGCTCACCCTAAAACAATTTCATTATTGTGGGTTTCAGCAAAGACTTTGCTCCCATAACATTCTACATGCTGTTTCAGAGGTTTTTCTGTCTTGGCATGGATAAAATTCTGTGAGGAAAACGCCAAACAGGTACATGAAAATGGTCAAATGTATAAATGATAAGCCTTGCCACAAAACAACAACCGATATTGATGCAAATACAAAATACCAGTCCTATAATATCTGTATCAGCCCTCAAAAAGCCGTATCAGTGGAATCTTCCTCTTTACCACAGCAGCTTAACTAAGCCTGGCAGCTTCAGTGGCTCTGTAATAGGCAGCCATGACTTCTGGGTGAGCGCATCCCTCAGCCTGAACGGTGGATGGGCTGACACAGACGAGCTGACATGTTGACAGGGCTATCTGCAGCCTGCGGTGACCTGTTTACTGTCAGCCATGAGCGGAACATATGTTTCATAGCAGAGAATATCATAAGCACTGCAGGGCTGCTCAGTCTGATCAGCAGACTATTCATCCTGCTTCATTTAACTTAGCTTGTGCTTGTGTGTGTGAGTGAGTGTGTGTGAGTTTGTGTGACAGTGGCTTACAGTGCGCCAAAGAGTTGAGACACATCAGCAGTCATTAGTTATCTTGACTAATGTGCCAGTGATAGCTGCTGGAAAATCATTAATAACTATAACTGAGTGAAGTTAGAATGTTTGGGTTTTTTTTTAAAACATAATATAAGATTTTGCCAAATGGTGATCTCAAACTACCTCAAATTCCTTCTTCACACTGATGCTTGAATTCAACATCCTCCATGTTTCGCACAGGTTACAGCACTACAGCCTCAAGCATATACACACTTTAACCATGCTATAATACTAAACCTGTAACTGTGATTCATTGCCTTATTTCATAGCTTTGTTTGTTTGTTTGTTTGTTTTCTTTTTCCTTGCTTTTTCTCTCAGTAACTCTTATCCCATCTCTATTGTGATGGGATATTTTTGTGTGAGTTGTGTGAGTATATCCTCCCCAAATCCCGCCGTGCCATCGCTGCACTTCTCTTACCCGATGACGAGCAGATGAAATATGCTTGAAAAATCAGAGAAATATCCCAAACGACATGCATTCTTCGTTCAATTCATGCTCATTGCTCGTCAAGCTGGTGCGGGACGGAGGTTTGCGGGGTCACTCTTGCAGACGACACGGCCAAACTTTGAGCGGCGCGCATGTTTTTTTTTCTCCTTCTTCTTCTTCTTCTGCTTAATTTCTCCTCGCTGCTGTCTTCATGATGCCCTCTCTGCTGGCATGGAGCGCCGAGCTGCTCCGTCCACCGAGCTGTCACTGCATCCTCACATCCCACCCCTCGGCTCGGCGTGTCAGCAACATGGCAGTGGTTTTACTCCATCCTCTTCAAAACCAAACAAATCTTACAGTGGAATCCGTGCACGGTGCTGTTTCCCCCTCCGGTTATAACTGCTTAATTTGTGGAGGGAGGATAGGTTTGCAGGCGGAGTGGCGCACCGCCCGACTGCAGCACGTCAAGAAACTTCTGTGCCGAGGCGCGGCGGAGCGCTCCGAGGACGCGCACACACACACACGGGCAAAAAACATATCAGTTCATATCACATGTTAACACACTCTGCTCTCTGTGCAGGGTCAAATGTTGCAAAGCTCTGTCAGCAGCCAGCAAGAAAAAAACATGTCTAAATGCAAAGTAATAAACGGTGGTAATCCCATAGTTAATTGTTATAAGGATTCTATACCAGTAATACAGCAAAACTAGCAATCACTTTATTAATGTGAATGTCATCACACGCCAAGGGCACTAAAATTACCAAAAAGTAGGTTTATAAAGTTGTTGTGAAGTCACTGTTGAGTATCCACATATCGAGCCACACTGGGAAAGGAGGCCTGTTCTTAATAGGCGATGGCAATAAGATAACAAAAATAATTCATCAGTCAGACTGATTTTTTTTTTTTCAATTATTTTATTTGTCTTAAAATCACAAGGAAAGTCCAAAGTCAGTAAGGCCCTTAGCTTGACAAACAGAAGACCCAGCCTGTGAAGCTTTAATGAAATGAGACATAAACTGGATGCAAATCAGCCTCATTGCAGGAGAGTGTTCTGTGAAGATGGCCTTGATAAATACGCCTATTGGCTGGACTGACCTACTTAAAAGACAAGTGGAGCTCCTCCATGTGGACATGAAGCGACATCTAGTGTTTACTTTGTGCTATTGCAGTGCAATAAAAAAAAATGCATGTCTGTGGAACCGGAGCAAATTCACCTGATTTCTTAAAAAAATAAATCTTAATCACAAGGAAATTGACACAGACTCGTCCCTCAAAAACTGCAAGAGAATTACCATGAAATTACCGCAGAATTATATATAATAATAATAAAAAAAATCAAATTTGCCAAAGTTAAAAAAAAGAAAAAACAAAAATTCAAGAAAATGTATTATATATTGAAATTCAATTACAAGAAAATTACCATGACTACAAAAATCCCCCCTCATTTAAAAGATTTAAAAAAAAAAAAAAAAAGAAAGAAAAAAGAAATAAAGACAAAAAGTGAATGTTGTTCAGATGGGGAAATAAAGGCTGGCTTTCAAAACATCTCCACTGAACTTTTGTGTATCAACAAAGGGTGATGTAATAAATCAGTTTTGAACAAATGAATATGTTTGCATGTGAAACAGCTTCCGTCACTGATGTAATTTGGATCCTTTGTACAAAACAAATACACTAAAGAAGACCTTGGAAGCAGATTTTACTTTTAGTCAAATAAATTGCATTTCCATATGGACAGCTTTGAAAGAAAGGTGGCATTATCAAGCATTATGGCTGTTACTGGTAGCTGTACATGTATTCTCTATTTTCTTGCATCCTTTCAGCATCACTGGCCTCTTTCACGAGGTTACATGGGCTCGCTCTGAACTGATGTCAGTTTCATATTTCTCGACATCATGGGACTGCAGACTGAAGTTCTGCCAAGATGGGGATTAGATCAGACACCGCTGCCTGCCTGTGAAGGAGAAGCAAGAGGAGAGCATGTGTTAGATATTTGATAAGTTCATTATTTATCCATTCATTCATCTGCATCCACATCTTTACGGCTCTCTCTCACATCATCAACACACAAACACATAGACACACACTAGAGTGTGGATACCCAGGCCTGTCGGGACCCGTCGGGACCCGTCAGGCCGGGTTTGGACAGAAATTATGTTTGGGTTCGGGTCGGGTTCAGTCACGTTGTTGTTATTTTAGTGAAAAATGATGGACCTACTGTCTGTTCTGGGCAACTTCCTCTACAGTGCTAGAGTTTACGTGACAACACTGAAGGCAACACGTAGGCTATTTCAGGCGGTAAATGCAACCTAGCGATGGGTTTGGATACAAGCACAAGAATGCCTGTCGGGTTCAGGTCAGGCCCAGTAACTGGGCCACATACACACACACACACACATGTTAAACACATCAAACTTCAAAAGATTTGAGATGTTTTGCCTTTTCAATTATTTAAAATAATGACAAAAACTGAAAAATGAAATATGAAATATAATATACATAGGCCTAGCTTTTGTTCTGTCTGCGTTCAACAGCCTTGCTGATCTCCCTCAGGATGGTTTCCTTGTTGTTCTTCATGTTGTCTTTAGCGATCTCCAACAAGGAGCTGATCTTCTCCTGGCTGTACGCACGCTGGAAGGTGGAGAACTCGTTCATCTTTGCCTGGACTTCTTCAGGATCTGGAGAAAAAAGCATGGCTCATTTAGGTTCAAAACACTTTATCATTCCTGTCCTTCATGGCATTGGTCGCTATAGTGGCTACAGCAGAACCGAATCAAAAGTTTAAATTGTTTTGGTGGTCAATTTCTGAAAGTGACAATGAATTTGAACCTTGGGTGGATACATAAACCCCACCCATCTGGTACCACAGGTTGTTTAAAACAAACCACATATGCTATGCTTTGCTTCATCCAGGCCTGGATGGTGGAGGGTGAGGCTGTTTGTATTGGGAGAGAGAGAGAGAGCAATAAACAAATGCTCTGACTGGCCAGGAGGAGCCACAACCCAGCCATAACCTTATCTTTTTCCTATTTTTTTTTATCCAGCCGTTGTTTTCCATTCATTCCACTACAATATGAAAGTGAACTTTCAGAGACTTAAAACCTTCCTCACACCAGTATTCCTTCACCATAATAAAGTCCTCCACATTAGTTTTCTGTCACTCCGTCTTTAAATGAAGCAATACAATTTATTAAGAAGGCAACGAAACAGTCTTCTTCTTCAGAGTCTAACCCTGAAGAAGAAGACTGAGACCCTGGATTTCACTCAGCTCAGTTTTAGGACTGGTCACCAGAGTACTGCTTTGCTCAGTTTGGCCCCTGCAGTAATCATGTTCAACTTCAGCCCAACCAGAAAATGTTTTTTACAGTCACATCTATTGATGAACATCTTGGGAGTATTACAGGCAATGGAAATTATTCCTCTTTCCTCTGCATTCCAAATGGCAAATAAAAATTATGAATTCTGAAAAACAAAAACACAAATAAATAAATAGCTGATGTGGATGGAGCTGTTTTGGATAGATGTGTGGAAAAAGTTCTGAGATCCAGGCCAGGTCAAGGCTCTTGGCGATATGTAATTTACAAAAGAAACATCGCTTGCAATGTGGATCAGAAATCAAAGCCCTGCAAGGTTTTCGGAAGTCGGCTATGGTAGACTGCATTATGCATTTACACACACACACCAAGGTGATCCATTCACCCATTCTGTGTGACATTTTGCGATTTTTTCAATCCATTTGGAAGTGAAAACCCGAACTGTTGAATGTGCAGCTTAAGAGATTTGGCAAAAAGTTCATGAAAATGTTGATGCTGTGACAAATAAATGCATTTCTGATACAATGGTCATTCTATTTTAGGTTAATAATGAACAAATAATAAACAATAAATGAATATAAGACACAGAAGCAAGCTACAATGGTCTAATATTGAGGAATTTCAATATTCGTGAGTGGTGAAAAAGCCCCATATTTGGGATCAAAAATAAAAATGAAGAACTTGCATAAAGAAAATTTGTTTTATATCCCAAGAAAGAGTAAGCTTTGAACTTTAAATTAAAACAGAGATCAGAATTTTTCATACATTCCCACATGCAGTTATGGGCCGATGAAAATCTGACACAAAATCTTTTTTTCGGATTTGGAGAGGCTGCCATCCAGAAACCAATGCATATATCTGACTAGCCATTAATGCTTTGAACAGTCCATGTATGTATCTCAAAGCTCTGAAAAAATCAAGAAGCTGGGGCATATACAAAGTTGTTTTCTGAAGGCCCAAACATGGTCAACCATGAAACCTGTATAATTTTTTTTTCCATTTTTGAGGTGCTGGCATGCCTACCAGTTATGATGTATGACAGATGTTTTTGTATATTCTGAGAGAGTTGGTAGACATGCATTATTGTACCAAATTTCAGTTTCCTATGTGGTGTAGTTCTTGAGATATTGACACCTGAAAATGGAGGAAAAATAAGGACGCGCGAAAATCGCACCATTAGACACATACCCCCTCACTAAATTTGCCGTATCTCAAAAAGTATCCATCCGAGCAAACTAAAATTTTACAGTGTGCCTATTGGATAAATAAGGAACAAATGGTGAAAATTTCAGAATTTTTTGAGACCCAAGTGCATGGGCCATTTGTTGAAATGACATGGAATGACCCATACAGCATTCATAGCCCCTCACCTACCTACGCTTAAAGAACACAGCGAGGTCTAACAAACACAAATCGTCTGTTACAGTAGCATGTGATTCTCAAACTAAGTCAGTCTAATTATAGTTTAATGATTCTGCTCAGTTTTAATGCCTGTTGCTACAAATCTGCAACTTAATGATGGACAACCTTCTCAGCGCAGTCTGATCGCCACAGTCCAGAATGAATTAATGATCTTTTGTTCTGTTATAATATCACACGAAGCATGTCAAGCTTCATGTGATAGCTTCATGCGTCTTACCTGAGAAGAGGAGCTCTCCACAGTTCTTGTCCACTTCATCCAATCAGCTGTTGAAATGACTTTAGGCCACAAGAGCAGCTTGTCCGTCACAAAAAACAGCTAGTAATCTCAGTGCTGAAACAATCAGCTTATTAGTAGATTGACAGACAAGGATACAGGGATACAAGGATACAAGGAAGTTTATTGGTCATTATACAACAGGTTGTATAATGACATTATGAAATTAAAATGTGGTTCCCTCTTGATTGATTAATTGATTGTATAGAAAATAAAATTATTAAACATGGAGGAGTGCAGATGCTGCATTCAGTAGTCTCACAGCCTGAGGGAAGAAGCTGCTCTGTAGTCTGGTGGTACGGCAGCAAATACTTCTGTATCTTTTTCCTGACGGCAGCAGGGTGAACAGGCTGTGGCTGGGGTGGGTGTTGTCTTTAAGGATCCTTTTGGCTCTGCGCAGGCACCTCACCTCCCCGATATCACTGATGCTTGGTAGATGAGTACCAATGATGTTTTGGGCAGTTTTAGTCACTCATTGCAGAGTCTTCCTGTCCTGGGCCGTGCACATCCCATGCCAGTTTGTGATGTTTACAGTCAGGATGCTTTCAATCACTCCTTTGTAGAAGTTGACAAGACCTTGGCGTGGGAATTTTGCTTTCTTAAGTTTCCTTAAGAAATACAGCCGTTTCTGAGCTTTTTTAACCAGGGCAGAGATATGTGAAGTCCATGACAGGTCCTCTGTTATGCTGATTCCCAGGAACTTAAAACTGCTCACCTGCTCCACCTCAGCTCCATTGATGTAAACAGGGTTGTGTGTCTTTGCCTCCTTTTTCCTAAAATCAACTATCAGCTCTTTGGTTTTG
>OMLB01025070.1:0-12686 GCA_900302555.1 Myripristis jacobus
AGATATATATTTTAAAAAACAAAAAAAACAAACAATTGACACTTTTAATAGTTTTATTTTCAAATTATGTGCAATGTGAATTTCACAGTTGAGCTCAACCACCACTATAATCCCAAACCCCAAAAAAACAGACAAACCAGCAAAGAGTGAAGAAAAACTGCAGGAAGAACTCAATGGTGTAGCACCCATAAGCAATGCATATCAATGGCCAGTAGAGAGCTGGATATTGCAGCCCAAGGCCATTAACTCTTGTACACAGAAAGCACATCGATTGACTCCTAGCTTGTTGTGTTAAATGACTGGTGTTTGAAATCTGTTGTAACAATGTCCTTACTTAGCTGTAATGCTTAGTTTCAATGAGATGTTACAATAAAGCAATACTACTACAGAGGGGGAAAAAAGGAACAAAATGAAAAATGAAACACTCATGTGCAGGTAATCTTTTTTTTTTCAACAGAGCACAATTACTCTACTGTAACTAAATAGGTAATTAGATTTAAAAAAAAAAAAAAAAAAAAAAGCCATTGAAAACAACAAAAAGAAATCATCACATCTATTTTTTCAAGTTATAAAAAGAAACCAAAAATAAGTTTAAAAAACTGTGCAAGTACAGCAAACCTATAGTACAGTATATTACACGTATGACAAAAACATTTAAATACAGTACTGTGTATCAATAGAAATCCTGAGAGTTGTCCATTCCTGGTTCCCAAATGGCCGTTATGTGGGCACATGGGTGAACCTCCCACCCTTATCCCACCCTGATGAGGGCTGCTTGAGGGCACTGTTCCAGTCAGGTCGATTGAAAATCAGCTCAAAGTCAGTCATCTGTAGATCTTCTCTTGGAGAAGTTTATTCTGTCCAAAACTCCTTACTGAATGTGACACTTCTCATGTTACTCTCCATATAAAAATGTTGAGGACAGAACAATATGATTGCTATACGGTTGATGAAACAAATATTTCTTTTTTTTTTTTCTAAATGCAGGGGCACTCCTTGGGATAAAATACAAGGGCAATATGTAGTGCAAAGATGACACAGGAAACTGCATGAGGAAATTATTGGCGGCATTGAAAATGTCACAGTTTGACAGGGAACGTCACTTCACGATGGTATTACTTCTATACAGGATTGTCAAAAAAAGCAGCACCAACAGTTTGTGTCCTCTGTGTGATGGCGTGTAAAGATGAATTCATGGCCGTTAGGTGAATTAGCACACAAGCCGGACCACCCTCTCATTTGTAGTTGCTTTTTCAGGAGGGTGCTTCGTAAAGTTTGCAGTTAAGGACCATTGAAGTGGAGAGTGATTCAGTGCAATGTGGAGTAAGACTTAAGAGATATTCTTTTTCCATCAGGACAAACACAGTACTTGATTATGATGTCCAATATCTAGCCACAGGCACAATAACATCCCAAGTGATTTGCACTAAATTAAATCACTTCTCAATCCTACACCATTACGACAGCCACACAGCCATTGTTTAGGACCTACATGATTTGAACTAGCTGAGACGAGCACCCAAATCAGAACAATTAATGCACTTCCACTAAGGTAATAAAACGTAATATATCCTAATCACAGTTCCATGAGTTATTGCTACTAGAAAATTCTCTCCAATGTCCAGATCAACTAAAGCACGATCTCAAATGTTTTTTTGGCATTTGAGAAGAAGGCTCTTTCAACCTTTTATTTCAAAAGGAAGATAACAAAGTGTCAAAAAACAGGCAACCTTGACAGAGCCCAATGCTGATCCGAGCTTTTCACACACTTGCTGTAACAATGCAATGGCCTGAAACATGTCCCTATGCTCCTAATCAGATGTCCCTGCAGTTGCTACTGGAAAAACCTATTAGTTGGTCTGAACTTCCCACTTAACTTTGCCACACATTTTACTCTGTCCTTATTTCTCCAATGTGGAGAGTGAATATTCTAACTTTTCACTGAAGTTGTCTTGGCATGTGACACAAAATGGATGCCAACTCAAGAGTGGGAGGCTATGAACCTCCACGCAACTGTATCTCAAACAAAGCTCAAACTTAAAAACAGCTTAGAAGCCAAACATAGTGTATTGTTTGACACGCTGACACTTGTGAGGGAAGAGGGTGCCATAAAAATATCATACACGCTTCAAGCTTCAAAAATACTAAGGTTTCTAAATCACGAACACACTTCAAATTAAAAGTTATCCACAAAATAAGCTGCAGAAACTTGAGCATAGAATTAAAAAAAAAAAAAAAAAAAAAAAAAAAACACACACACAAGCCTCCTCAATCAGAGCTAGCAACCTACTTATGAGCTACAGTGCTCATCTTACCCGTATTAATATATAGTATATATAGTTATTTGTGTGTATATATATATATATATATATATATAAATTTTCACTTTATGTTGACACGTAGCATCCATATTTCCGGAGGGCACTTGTATCTTACGAAACCCCTCATTTGCATGCTTATCATTTGTAAAAATCCTTACCTATTTATGTATCTAAAATAAAAATGGAACAACATGGCTCAACAACAAGCAAAAAATATGATAATTGCACTTATGATTCATTGTACGGTTCTGTTAAACAAGCATCAGTGTGGGTAGTTGGTGCTGTCTGAAAAAAACAAAAAACAATACTGCAATCTTTAAAAGCACCCCCATTTTGATCATGTTAACTTTTTGAACGACTTAAGACTTAATCGATAATGGTCCTTGTGGTGCAAACCCAAGGTAGCACCAGGCACAAGGCAGGCAAGACCTCACAACTCCCTCTGCCTCCAAGATTGGGTTCACAAGTGTTTTTAACTAGCTACCTCAAAGCACTTTCTGTAGACATTGAGGGTAAAGTTTGGCCACCACACATTCGAAATGGCGGCCCAAATCCCAGAGGCGGTCAGGGGTCTCATAGACTTTGGTCCATACGTCCACCTCATCATCATACTGGTAAAGGGAGTTCTTACGGCTGGTGCGGAACACATGCTCCTCCACCATGACCTGTGTTGCTCGCACAAACAGGTGTAGCTTGCCCTGCAGCAGCATGGCCTTGATATAGGGGCTTGTGGCTTGGTCAAAGGGCAGGTCTCTCTTCCGGCTCCACGTGTTTTGCTCGATGTCATAGACCTCCACAGTGAAGGTGCGCTGGTGGTTCCTGCAGATGCCTGCAATGTAGTAGATGCAGTTCTTATATAAGGCAGCCAGACCCTGGCTCCGAGGGACATTCATCGGGGCCAGGTGACCCCAATAGTCCTTGCGGGGGTCAAAGCAGAAGAAATATTCACCTGTGGACAACAAAGGGAGTTTCAATTAACTGTCTTCTTGTCCACTTTACAATACATATATGCATAAAATTACCATCTAATTAATTTTCAGATGGCACTCATGATAAAATAGTCAAGAAATACATATCACAATCATTTTCAGTCCATGTTAAAGACTACATACCAGCACTCTTCTAACCTGAACTCACCTTGGAGGATATAGATGCGGTCTCTGTACTCCACAGCACTGTGAAACTCCATGGCAACTGGCATGGGGCTGACTGCTGTCCAGCAGTTATCCCTGGCATCATAGCACTCTACTGACTTTAATGCATTTCGCCCATCACCTTCATATACACGGCCGCCCAGTGCATAAAGCTTCCCACAGCAGTGCACGAGCCTACAGCCTATCCTGGCCCTTAGCAGAGGTGCCCGTGGAAGCCACCGGTTACCTGCATGCTCATATTGCCAGAAGTCACTTTCAGCTCGATGGTCTATGGACACTTCGCTGTTACTAGGTCGGTAGCCTCCAGCGATGTAGATATCATTCTCCGACGATACCAGGATGCCCACCTCTCGGAGGTCGTTGGGCGGTTTACAGAGCTTGAACACCCTGCCGGTGGCTGTGTCCAGGCAAGGCACCGTCTGCTTCTTCCCTGAGTGTTTGTGAGCGGCGTCAAAGCAGATGACCATCTCAGAGGCAGTCATACCCAAGCGCTGGGGGCAACCATTGGTGTCACTGAGGCGGCCTTTGGTCTCAGCAGGGTCCTTGGACAGGGTGAGGGCACATGCAAAGGGGGCTGGTATCCGACTGAGGAAGGCCTCATCCAGTAAGGGCAGACGGATGCACTTGGAAAAAACCTCAGCTAGGTACACCTCACGGCCAGGCCAATCATGCTCCAACCAGCGGACAATGCTCTCGTAAACGTGCTCCTCCTTCTCTACGTTCAGGTCATCATTGTTCAAAATACTGACCAGCTGCTCCTTGGTCATCTGGAGGAACTCCTGTTCCCATGACACACACAAGAACTACCACAAAAACACAAGAAGTTTTTTAGATTTTAGCAACAAAAGACATTTGTCACAAAAATAACTCAGCAATGCAATGTTATAGGAGCAGAATAATGCACTGTCTTCCAAAAAGATACGTGTAGAAGAGGCCATATATAACCAAGGCTGGGTATTGTTTGGAAACTTTAGGAACTGATATTGTTCAGAAGGCAATCAACTTTATTTTAAGGCTGAATTTTATGTTTAGCTTCCATGAACACATGAGATCTGTTTACACTGGGGGGAGAGTTTGGAGTACAGAGACACAGTCACAGAGCAAGTGCAAGAGCAAGTCTCTTTTCCATACTTGATTGTTTTTACACTGCCACAGGAGGCACGACCCATACACATCATCCCAGTAAGTCAAAGTAACTTTTTAAGGTATTGTTTTTGTCAGGAGATTGAATTTGTACTTTGCCTATGTTTGACTCTGTGGGAGGCATAATGTTCGCTTGGGTGGCATTCCTTGGGTCTGATTCAGGTTAGACTATGTGATGAAGCTGGAAAATAAGCCATCTACCACAACCACAACATAAAAATATCTGAAGTTGTCACCGTTTATCTAAGCTTGTTTTGGTACTTGGCAGTAACCATTTCATTCAGCCTGTGTCAAAAAAGCACCAACCTTCAGCACCCGGCCCTTATCATAACATAACAATACAATGCAATACATTTTTTAGAACCCAATTCTATGCTTAAAAGTTCAACCGACCTTTTTGCGGATGTAGTCTTGCGAGCGTTCCCTCAACTCCTGATGGCCATAGGCATCAGCAAACATGTAGACCCCTATGCAGTTCTGAGGGTCGAGCCGGCTGATCATAAACTGGGCACACTGGTCCTGCAGGGCAGGAATCTGGAAGATGCTGGCTGCAGTGAACAGAGCCTGAACATTGGACTCAGAAAGGGTGACCCTGGACGTGTAGGCATAGTCTAGGACGAGGTGCATGGATTCAGATTCCACCCCAACAATTCTGACCTCACGCTGGTTGCTTTCTGTAAGGCCACTGGTGAACATGGACCTGTTGGTTGGGGTGGGAACAATACACATGTAACAACAAGATGGTATCAGTTTTCAAACAACTTCATTCTGATCCAAATGTACAAACATTTGGCAAGGATTTTTTTTTTTACAGTCATTTACACATTCATTCATTCAGCCAAGAGTGGAGCTGTTGATTGTTAATGATTTCAAGTGAAGCCTTGAATTCTATATCAATACTAAACTGCTTTTTTATACTTTGAATGGATGAAAGCATTTTGACCTATTTATATTTTTTTGCAGGTTAACTGAACTATTTACTTACGTAATTACAAAATGTTTCTTTAAAAACATACAACTATTCATTAGCTTTCCATTACATTGTTTCTTGATTGCATTTAATAAGAACAAAGCCATTATACAAATTGTATCATCAGTGCTCGGAAATGGAATGCTTGGGGGAAAATTGAGAAGTCTGCCAAAATTGTAAGGGTCTCGTCTCCAACCACAAGGCTAGTGGGGTGCTGGTTATCACGGAGGAAGGGAGGCACACAATCACACAGAAGAGAGCTTGTTTGTAGAATGGGCTGAGGGATATTTTTCCTAAATCAGAATTGAGCTATGATGGCACATTGTAGATCTGACGACTAAAAACTCCTCTAGAGGCTATCAAAGATGCTTTTGAATAAATTAACAAAGTAGTATAAATGCAAAGCATCTACAATCTGCATGTAGGAACCATGATAATCAAACTAAATTTGTTGTATCATAACATATAAACTAGTAGTTTTTTCCTCCACTGTTGTACACAATATGCATATTGTCTAAGATTACTTCTGTTTTGAAAAATATTACATGTTATATGTCAACTTCTTAACACTCACTATACCACAGCGATATGAATGGGAAGCGCACTATGTGTTGTTTGGACGTAATTCCTTGTAAATCACTTGAAAAATCCAGGCTACTATGATTTTAGACATTTCAGATTATGTGACTAGTTTCCCCCAATGTAAGTGTCGGATTCATTTTTTGATCTTGCCGTCATCTTATAATTTCCCTTGAAAATAGACTGATTGATTCTGTGTGATTGTATTTACTATTTTAGTTTTACCTGCTTGGGTTTCGCTGATATTACAGCAACCTAACCTTGAAGCTATGTTTGTTTGGATAAAAATCAACACCAATCAAATCTTTTTCTCAGTACCTAATGTTCATTTTCTGAGTATCTATATCTAGATAGATATAATTCAACTTGTGTTTCAAACGCCAACGAATCTTGCATTCTCCTCTCAAAGCATTTCCAATTACAATGGGCCCTTATTCTATTGGCTCCTTTCTGAGGAAAGGGGCGGTCATGTCTGAAAATGGGCTCACAGATGGGGTAAAATTCAAAAATACCTGATCATAATCCATTTAACACCAACTCAGCCTGCATTTTTGCAGGTTTGAACTTATAAACAGCTGTTACTCTGATACCAAGTCAGACTAAATTTGAAGTTTTCTTCAAGGGAGAAAAAATCCCGAGTTTATCGACAAATTGCCACAATGTATCCAGTGTTTATTCACATCTGAAGAATGGGGCCGGGATATAAATATAATCCATACATCTGGACACAATCTGGATACAATATGCATGCTAATGCCAGGTGTAAAGGGCGCCTTAGGCTAACACAGTGCTTAAACGTGGTCAAAATGTAGAATAAGATCAGGCTGCACTGTTTTGGGCAAGTATTATTGTTTTCCATTGCCTTCTGTTCCTCTACACATGCATAACAGTATTATTCTCCGCCTTTTTCATAATGCACAAATCTCACACTGCCTTCTGTCTCAGTAGGTTTTGCTGCTATGGATACTGCTGCTACTATCAAACACTCCCTGTCAATGCTGGATACCATACTTTTCTGCACTTTTAGCATTTATATATTTTTGCTAAGTAGGCAGATGTTGGATGGAGTATGTTTATATAACATTCCTTTGCTATAACCTTGTCTTATCTGATGTATTTTGTTACTGTACATAGTAACAATGCTCATTTTGCCCATGGGAAGCATTTATGTTTCATGAAATCTAATCTAATTGGTTTTAAAAAGAACAGAGCATCAACCTGCCTGTCACATCACTGACAACCTGAGGAGTACACATCACTGCTGTGCTAACTTACGTTCTCAGATGATCTATTTAAGTCTTAAGTTGTGTGTGCATACATACATATAAATACAAAAATTAGTTTGTTAAAATACTACAAACAATGCAAAAAAATGTCTGTTGCCAACTTTCAGTATTGTCTGAGAAATCCATTTAGTGATGGCTGACAATGTTTCAAAAGCAGACATTTTTCATGGTAGTAACAAAAATAAGGCAGTGTTGTTATAGTTAGTTTTCAGTTATTTAGCAATTCAACAGTCTGTAAAAAAGGTGTACCTGGAAACTAAGTCTGAGCAATAATTAATTATCATCTTTTATTATCTTTCAGTTGAATATATTGTGACATGTGGCTCTGTTGTCTAAACTTATAACAAGCAAACTGTTTCAAGCCACATGGTGGTAGAAGAAGCTAAAAACACTGAAAAACAGCTGGAAGCCCAGGCTAGGCATGCTTTAAACATGATCTGTAAAATCTTAAAATCAACTGCAATGAGCATCCAACAAAGCAATCTGAAATTCGGGGATGACTGGTGTTTGTTCTGCCACCAGTTCAAATACCAGCTGCTGAGCTCCAAACAAGCTGTACATGTGAAATCGACTATTGATGGAGTCAGGAATAGACACAGAAACAGTAGTCCAACAGAGCTTAAACAAAAACACAGCTGACTTTCTCTGTGGAGAATTAATTCAACTCATTTTGATATGTTTCTACAGTGAATGTTGCAGCCATAGCAACTTTTCATTCAAAGTAAAGATATAATTTCAAAAATGTATGAAGTTAGTAGGGCCAGACATTTCAATATCGACATCATTTAGTCCACACTGAAGAGCTGAATTATACTAGTCAACTTAATTGCCAGTATAAATACGAGGATATGATAATCTCTCGCACAGGGATAAGTGCAACATGAGATATTGCCTACCTAAAGTATGGGCTGATTGCAGCAAGGACATTTCGGTGACAGGAGAAAGTCTTGCCATGGTCCACTTCTACAACAATGTCTGTGAGCTGTGCTTCATCATACAAGGCTTTGAGCTGCTGAAGGATGTTACAAGCATGAACAGCATCTACCCCGTTGTAGTTGGTGTTTGGAGGCGTCCCATTTTGTACTTGTAACAGCTTCCCTACCTCTGAAGCAGATAAGCAGAGAGGAAGGAAAATGATCAGCATGGCACCTTTAAAAACAGACTTCATCATGCAATATCATATGGAAGTGAAGGTAGGCAATTATTAAAACCATGACTCAGTTTAAGAATTCCTGTTTCCTCATCGCAAACCCTGAAAATCCAAACAGTATCTGCAAGCATGTACAGCACAAGCCACTCGTAAAACAAGAATCCAAAGAATTAAAGTTGATATCTGGGAACAAATCAGTTATGAAGTCTGACGCCAAATTTCAAAAGTTACTGGGAGAGCACTTGTGGAAGTTTTCTAGTGAAATAAGTGTACGTTCAGGTCTAGTAAAAGCTTACACAAAAAAAAATTAAGCTTATTTGAAGATTTAAAAAAATCCAAGCATCAGTGGGTCCACAACACATGTGCCCCATTCATTTTTTTATGGAATAACTCCAGGTTTGTATCACTTTTGCCATAAGAAACTTTAGTTTTCTTTTCTGATTTCCAATTCTGGGAGCCAATTTTTGTACTGTCTTGCACAAAAGGAATAACATGAGGGCCTATAAACACAAATTAAGTGGTGTCCTTCGTTTAGGAGTCATAACAAGGCAGGCAGACACGTTTTGTATCACATGTGCGATTACAAGTTGTACAAATTCGACACTAGCTTTTTGCCATCTGTAAAGTTGCCATACTGACTGATGTAACCAATGTCCGCGATTGCTAAAGTCTAATTGGCATTGTCTCCGGCAGGTATCCCGTGTTGTGCAATGCTAACTAGTTGACAGAACAAAGAGTCGCGTTGAGTGAATGAAAACTTGGCTAACGTCTCGCAGGGTAGCTAGCTAGCTAACACCCATTACAGTGCATCTGGCAGCAGATATAGGTGGCTTATTAGAGGCTAAGCAACTTCAAGAATACAGGCTATCAGTTCACATGTTGAACACAGTTTGATTAAATTCTTGAATGCCTTTAAAACAGCCTCACGCCGCCGAGAGAGAGATTTGGACAGTGCTAGTGGGGGGGTAACGTTAGCCAGCTGACTTGGAGGCTTATGTTAGCAGAAAGCTAGTCACGAAGCTAATGTTAGCCAGGTCTCTTTGACACAACATTGCAGAACAATGACAATATATCAAAGGACGATGAAAAGCGTTATTGTGCTGTTCACTTTTCCTGGAGAAATTTAACAGCATTGCGTCAAGTATCGGCCGAGTTATTAGTGACACCAACAGCTGCGGCTATAACTTATCCAACATTTGTCTCGTCACAAACAAGTGTTTACACCGATCAGCTGTGGGTAAGCTAGCTAGCTAACCAGCCGAAAGTTAGCCGGATAGCTAACGTTAGCACCATTGCCGGGCTAACGATTACCAACACTTTTGAGGAGTCGCATCGAGCTTCACCGCTTTTGGCGAGAACGCAACTCGTCACGACTCTTTCCTCTGGCCAGGCTGTGAGTCTAGTTTTCGTGTACGCATAAATACGCAAACATCAACTTTAAGCGCATTATTTCAGTAAGATTAGTGCACAAAAAACATTGAAGATTTGCTAACCTCCACTGGCAGCCATTCTCCCCAGTCTGTCTCAGGGCAGACCGAGAAACGTCAGTGTACGGAGCCCCGGAAACAAGCAACAGCCAATCAGAAGAGGAGCAAGGATCTCTCAGCCAATCAGGTTTCACTCCTCTGAAATAGGAAAAGTTGATATGGAAGAATTGCTTAATTACATTAACATTACTACAGCCGAGACTCAGCATAATCAGCTAAAAAGTCGCGCCAGTGCAAATGGGAAAAGGCAGACAAGGACTACTGAGACACACATTTTTTGAGGTATATTACTATGCTTGAACACTGGAAGCTGCGTGCATTTTAAGTTTTTTTTTTTCAGCATTTCGTGAAAGCTAGGGACTCTAGTGCCAACTAAAACATTATATGGGATGTGCGCTCTCCATTTGCTCTCAGTAGCAGTTGTAAACATTTTGTCTGCTACTACAGCCGGCCACATAAAATCTAGTCCACCTGACACATCAAATAAACAAACAAACAAACAAACAAACAAACAAACAAATAAGGAGCTGATATTCTTGAAACCTGCTGCTCCCAGTAGGCGTTTGTCCCTTTGCCCAGTGGTTTTATAATAAATAAAAATAAGAATGACCTATGAACTCCAATCAGAGGTAACCACTAGGAGAAGAACCAACAAAGTTTTCAGAGTTGTTTTCATTTGTATGGAGGTGAATATCTATTAGTACAATGAAAATCAAATGAATGTAATATTTACCCTCTCCTATGATGTGGTAACCAATAATGTTAAGGTAACTCATTTGTGACAAACATGAAAAACTAAAACACCTTGCTTGCAAAGTGTGGACACAGGGTTTTAATTATGTTCAGATGTAATTCACCTAGAAATTAATTCAGAATCTCTGTGAAAACTCTGTTTTATTAAGAAATCTATGAGCATAGCTATAAGAGCTGGAAAGACTTTGAAGAGGCGCCGAATGGATCAGAGTGGCTCCATAGATACTTTGGAAACCGCTGGCCCTCTTCACCTCATAAATTCACACACAACACAACTGTATCTGCAAGCTCAGTGTGTCAGGTTGTCAGCATTGAGTGATTTGATGTATTCTGCTGGTGATAAAAGACGGACCGCAGAATATTTAGTGGATGCCCATCAAGGTCCACTTACGGTGCATTCACACTGACACTTGATTTTGGTGGCCATTTTGAATTTCTTGAAAAATCTTTAACCTTGCAGATAAATAAAGAGATTTGATGAATAACAGGCAAACGACTAGTAGACCTTATTCACAGCAGCATTTTTTGACATGAAAACGCAAGGTAAACACTGGAAAGGCTATAGTGCACTTAAAGGGACTGGAAAATAATAATAATGACACCTGTGTTTTCCCTGTTATATGTCAAAATTGTGGCTTTGAAATAAGTCTGTTAATACTCTGAGTGCATTTTGAATATCAAAATACTTATTCAAAAAGATCTATGAACATTTTTAATATTTGATGATGCATGAACCATATCAGTGAAAAAATATTATGCATTTATATTTGTAGTCCCTTTGAAATGCAAAAAACCACTTACATCAATCACTCTCTCATCTACTATTAAAAGGGACATGCGGCCAAAATTTTGCCACATACTCAGAATTACTTGTCAGTGCCGTATATATATGGACGTTGTTCGGTTACACAAATCCATTTAATTTAATATTTAATATTGTATGGTTCCACACACAGGGTAATTGCCAACTCATTTATATGAAAGAGCAGGAAACACGTTTTTCAAAGCGGAATTGTAATTTATAAAATGTAAACGTCTCATTTATATTTTACTAGACTCAAGCTCAAAGTTATATTCAGCTGATTAGTGACGCTGAGCTTATATTGGGCTTGATGTTACAATCCCTCTTGTAGTAACCAGCACTGGTTGATTCTTGAGTGGTGTAAGGAGTAATCACATCACCAGAGTCATCGGGTGGGCACCAGATGTACGCCCTCAGTTTTTACCCCTCTTGCTGGTAGCTGCTCATGTTGCGGTCCACACTGGAGCCAGCAGCCACAACTTCCATTTGCTTGAGCAGTTTGGTGGAAGTCGTGGCTACAATGCCTCTACAGCCAAGTTCCAGTGGGAGCACCTGTGTTTTCCAGCCGTGATATCCCATCTCAGCTGCTGCTAAACTGGAATATTTAAGTCTCTCGCATTTGTATGCTTTGCCAACTACCTCTTCTCAGGCCACAGTTAGTTCAACAATGTATAAGGAGTTCAGCAAGGTTGACCACAGGATTCAGTCTGGTCTGAGACTTGTTAATATCTCAGATGAAAAGATGAGCTTCTGATCAAGACTGACTTGCATCTTACAGCCCCAGCTGCATCCAGTTGGCTTGATACCTGTCTCACAGTTATGCTTCTTGGAAGCTGACCTGCTGGTACAAAGGCAGTGGAACTGATAGTTGTCAGAGGAACTGATTGTACCTCAAAGTATAGCATACTTGAGTGAGGCTTATTTTTCAGTAGGCAAGGATGTGTCTCAGGGTTGCTGGTGTTTGGCAAATTAGACATGCCAGATCTTCTCCAGCCCTCTGGCTCAAGTTCTCAGGAGAGGGCAGAACATCATAGATGACAT